>JAVDPK010002170.1:47281-59850 GCA_034780415.1 Cichlasoma orientale
TGTCCGATATCCGATCCAGTAATTTAGGCCAGAATCGGACCGATACCGATACTGAATATCGGATCGGCGCATCCCTAGTTTTTAATACACACATCATTTCTGGATATTTTAGTAACTGGAGCCTAAAAAGAGCAAGCATCTCATCCACATCTTGAGAACTATACACCAATTATTAATATCATGCTCCATTAATTTATGATAATTTGTGAACCTCATTTACACTTGAAGCAAAAGGGTGAGGGTTTGATTAATAAGTGTCCCCAAGCGCTCCCGCAAGTGGGGACATTTTATTTGACAGAAGAAAGGACACAGGAAGGACGTTTTGAACGGGGACAGGGGACCAATGCGGCAAAGTGGATTGAAGGGTGTCCTAGAAATGACTGAAATCCTCACAGGAATACACATTTTAATGAACCTGCTATCAAGAGGGCCAGTTGCAAGACTTGCTATTCTGCCTTAACATGAGAGTTATTATCTTGACACATGAAAAAGTTAATTAGCAAAAAAAATGTGATTGAAAATAATAATGAGCCCCAAACAACAACAAAGAAACACGGGACAAGTTTACCTTATATGCTTCTATTCTGAGCTAATACTTGACACATGCATGTAAGAGATATCCCCAGATACACAATTTATACAATGGCCATCATCTTCACGACTACATTTTTCTCTGCCTTGCAGTTTCTGACTGCTTCTCAGAAGCTCTCTCTCTCCCAGACTGCTGTCCTCTGGGTGGGGACTAAGTGTAACAGGAGTAGCTTGGCTCTAACTGGCAGACTGCTGTTCTGCCAGGGGAAAGTGTAATCTTTAGACTGCATGGGAAAGCAGCCAGCAAGCATAATCAATAACTTTCTATTTATTAACAGTTTTTGGATGAGCTCACTGCAGTGCTAGGGCATTACCAAAGTTAATGCAGCAGCAGTCAATGTCTTCAGCCCCACCACCCCCAGCCCCACCCCCAATGTGGCACAAAGTCTTTGTCGAGAAACTGAAACCATATACTATATGCAGGTATACTTGGAAACAATGGTACAGTTGAGGACACATTTAGGGCACGGTGTTGTGTTCAGATATTTTGCATGCGTGTCATTAATTTAGTAACTGAAATCCATAATGTAAAATGCATAATTTTTTTGTGTTTGTATTTTCTTGGGCAGTATAAATTTTGTGTTCAGTTTGAAAGGAGTGATTTGTGGATGAAGCCTTTTGCGTTCTTTGAACTGCATAAAGATGAAAACCAGGACTGATGCAAGCAGCCAAACACGTTCTTTAGTGTCATTTTCTAACAGGAAGCTGTTAAATGAACCTTACACAGCTTTGCCCTTCTGCAGGTCCTACTGCTCTTCTGGCACATGGCATTGGGTTCGGCAGCACAGTCACTACACATCCTGCCATGAAGGAGAAGATGATGGCTGGAGGTAAAAAAAAAAGACTGACTTCATTTACAGCTAGTTGCTTTTGATATTTACTGCTGAAACTCAGAACAGGAGGAGCTGTGTGTATTTGTACAGGGCAGCAGATGGTGCTATATTAGCTCTTTCTTGCCTATAGAGAATCATGTCACTCTGCAGTAGGAGAGCACACCACTCAGAGGTGAAAAGCAATGCAGGAATTTGACAGAACATACTAGAAATGGCTCGGCTGAAATGATGATGGGTTACCCATGTGTACATGCTTATAGTACACTGAAACGTCATGACACACGTGACTTTCAGTTTGTAGCTTAAAGCTGTCATATTGTCATAATCCTTATGGTGTTGCTCTTTGTCTTTTTTTAGACCACTATAAATATTCAGAGGCTCGAGTACAGAAGGATGGACATTACATCACCAGCCGTGGGCCAGGAACGAGTTTCGAGTTTGCCCTGACGATTGTAGAGGAACTTATGGGGGCTGAGGTTGCAGCTCAAGTCAAGGCTCCTCTTATTATGAAAGACTGACTGTAGCTATGTTTGCTTACAAAACTGCAAGTAGCACAGCCCTCCTATGAAGGTCTGACATTACTGAGACTGCTAATCCATTATAGCTGGCACAGAGATTCAGACTTACTAATGACAAATTGTTCTTTCCACAGGAGGTAGCCTGTCGCTGTTGTGAGAGGTTATTGTCTTCCTCTGCCTTTCATAGTTGCCAATGACACAGAAACACAATATGGATAATCACTATTGTAGTTTATTTCCACAAGTTATTTCCCTGTTATTTTTGATTGCTTTATAGTAATGCCTGCTATTAAAAGAAGAGTGTGACGAATCTCTGCTTGTCTTATTCTATTGTTTATTAATGCTGGAGGTCACTTTGACTTGATTTCACATGCCTGCAGTGCTTGTTGACACCTAAATATAGGCTGCATAATGTAATGTATTGTGAGCGCTACTTAGAACGCGGGAAGCGGAATCCGAATTGATTGACAGGCAGTCTGGCCAATGAGAAGCCTGGACCTGACCGCAGTTGTGATCCAACCAACCAATGGCTTCGCGCCCGCAGCCAATAGGGTGGGGTTTTTGATGTAGCGCGTGGTAGCTGTGTGAGAGCAACAAAATCCGGAGGGTCTTCACTCAGTCAAAAAGGAAGAAGAGGGTTTTGCCAAAGGTAGGAGCTGTTGGCTTCTCTTCTGAGTGTTTTCTGAGTTATTCAGACTTCAGTTAATCATAACGTTCTTCTAAAGTGTGCTTTGTAAATGTAATCTTTTATTTAAGATTGTAAAAGCAGATAATAACGTTAACTAGCCACCACGGGTGTGGAAATTAACATTACTCCGGGACCTTAATTACCCAGCAGCAAACTGGATAAGGGTTACATCATTTAAAGAGTGGGTGTTTGCAGCTACGAATCACTTTATTAGCCGTGATTAGCTTGCTAAGTGTGGTGAGCGGTGAGCTTCAAGTTCGCAGCGATAAAGCCTTAATGTATTGACATCAGCGACTCAAATTGGCCGGGCAGAGTAACGTTTGCCCGAGATAAGACGCTCACTGCAAGCTCACGGCGCAGAGATGCGTTATGGGTGGAATTGAAACCAGAAGAACGACGCGTGTTAACACTGTGAGATCGTTCTGCAGATGTGACCCGACATGGAGACGCCAGCTCCAGAAGCCCTCCATCCTCAACAGCAGCCGCAGTCAAGACTGCTGCATACGCTTACTGTAGCTAATACAATGCGGCACAGGCCAGGTTGTGCATGAATTGTGATTCAAATGAACATGACTACAGGAAATTTAATCATCTCTAAACGAAGGTTGTATTGATATTGACGTTGTCACTTATTATAATGACTAGAAAAGCGGCAGCATGAGTTGGTTTCACCAGAGATCCTCGTTGACAGAGGGGCCTGTCAACATTACTCATTGATCATAACTTGGGCTCTTAAAACGGGAAGATTCAGAGGTGCCATCTCCATCTCGTTCATTTTACATAGCCAGGAAATACACAGCAAGTTATCATCTGGTAGAGTGCATGCTTAGTTGCAGGGAAACTCCCTCTTACAGCTCTTTCAGACAGCAGTAGTTCTTAGCAAAGTCAGAGTTCAGTCAGAGGTCATCGAAATTTGAGAGCAGCTGGCATGGTCTTTCATCCACCTTTGTACAACTGAACAAAAGTGAAACAAACAAACAAAAGACTGAGGCTTCCTTCCCATGACTGTGCTTCAAGAGAGATTTGGCCACTATTAAAATCACATATCAAAATCCACATCATCAAAATTAGGAGTGTACACCTGTGTGGTTTTTTTCTACATAGTTCATAGTGTGATTAGCTGAGTAGTAATTGCATATTTATGATATTGATTATTTAAAAATTTATTCTTTTTTTTGCCGGCATCAATTTGAGACATAAGAGACTACGTTACCATTGATATCTGCATTTTTCTGTTTCCTGTTAGTGAGCTGCGTTGCTAAGTTGCTAACATTAGGCTCCTTACATACTTACATATAGGTCTGCAGACAAAAAGCTAAAGTTTGCCGTCAGAGGTTACATATCGCCTACTTGGGGCTATTTACCCTACCAAAACAAACCCACAATTTAGATTTCCTGCCCAGCTATAACCCAACCATGTAAACAATGTCCATGACTCCATGACCATTCCAACTTTCTATGAAGTGTGAGGGTTTTTTCTTTCTATCATTGAATAACATTTATTATATAGAGACTACTACTACCTGCTTACGCTTTCTAAAAGTCTTCAGCACTTTAAACCGACTATACTTACTGTGTAGAGGCAGCATCTTTGCATTGTCTGCTGGATCTAATTTGTTTTATTTCAGTGTTTCACAATAAACCAATAATGCCAATTAATCCTTACCACTCCCTGGAAGACAAACCTCACTGCTTAAATGGTGTCTTGCTCACAATTGTATAGCACAGTCATTAATCTTCTGTGTTTTTCAGTGGGGTATTTCTGGAATGTTAGCATTTTGCTCTCTTGCACAAAACATGTTAGAATTATTCTGCTTGAGCAGTGGTACAGTAAAGAGCTTCAGGCATGACTCCCTATTTCTGGATGGGGCAGAGGAGGGCAAGATGGGGGTAGGGTGAGGCTGAAGTCTCTGTGACTGAGTCATTGGTTTAGCTAATGATGCAATTAGAGTGCTACACTTTGCATCTCCTGATTAGACCCCTTGCTCGCACTGGCTGAATTTGCTTGCCTGAGTTGTTTTTACAGATGCATTTCAAAAGGTAATGGGCAATTTTCAAGCAACCATGGTTTCATCAGACAACCACAGTTTTCACTGTCATCAGCAACAAATGCATAGATCTGGCTCTGACAGCTAAACTAATGTGGAATTGTAAAGATAGTTACTGGTGATTGTACAATTTGGGACCAAAACAGGTCAGCAATTGATAAATTTTTGAATAAAATGTGCATTTTATATTGTTATATCTACCCAAATGTGCACAAGTCTACATGAAATTCTTTCCTAAAGAAATTTGAAAAAGTTAAATAATATGCTATTTTGGTAATTTTTTTTCAGTATATTCATTTATTTACTCAGGAGGGATTTGTTTGCCAGACACATGGTTTAGAAACCTTGCTTAGCTCGCATCTACAAATTTGAAGCACAGATATGATTTTTGTTCTTTATTTGTAGAAGAAGATATGAAGCGGTAGTTTGATAAATACCCTGAACTCTAGAGCCTTTTTTTTAAAGTCAAAGGTTAATAGACTCTGAACTCAGCAATTCACAATTCCTCTTATCACTCTGATGTAATGGATGTTTCCCCAAACAAAAGTTTCATTTCTGTGTGGGGAACAGCATACAAACTTAAATCTAAATAGATATACATGTCAGTTTTTCTAACTGTATTTATTTTAGGTAATGCAGTATTCTCCAGAATGACATCACTGCTTCGTGCCTTGTTTTTCTGTTTGTCGTTATGTCAGGTGCAGTTAGCAGAAGTAAATGGCCCTGACCCAATGTACAAAAGAGGATTTTGAACTAAAACAGGAACATTATTAGTTCATGCAGCGTTTGCTCGATGAAATATTCTTTATTTGTTTGCATGTATGGTGAGCAAACATACAGAAAAGGTCTGATGGTGCAGTCCCGTGCTGAACCGCTAGTTGTGCATCAACTGTGTGCTGTTGCTTAAGTACACTAGCAATGGAGCACCTCTGTTAACATAGCCCTATCCATTTGCTGAAAAATGCATCCACTTAGGCCCGGATGGAACAGCTGATTTATGTATCTGCAGCCCTCACTGCATCTTCTGTATACACAAAGTGTTGCTGATGAGAGGGAAAACCAGGGAGTTTATTTCCCCACTTCCAGCAAGAGAGAAAGTAACGTATACCAGTGGCAGAGCACCAAATCTTTTTTAACAGCCTTCACATACAGCAATGGAAAACCTGATTTAAATTTGGTTGATCCGTATTTCAGCTCATCTTCTCATGTACCTCTGCACCACTTCCAACTCTGGTGCTATTTTTTTCCATCTTGGAAAAAGCTTGGAAGCACCATTCAGAAACACTTGCATTTGACATCTGCATTTTCTCCACAAATGTCAAACTTGCACAGTGGTCATTCATTCATTAACTTCTGTCTCAGACTCGACTTTCATGTGGGGGGATCACAACTTGCCAGATTTGCCTCCCTTCAACTTATTAAAATGAAAATGAAGTTAAAAATTGACAGAAGTTGTCAGAATGTGACTTGAAGGGAGCAATCTAAAAATGGCCTAGAAGGGGAGCTCAGCCAAATGTATATCAGGTAAGGTTTTTTATTCTTATGGGTTGAGTCCCATCTATCTTAAAGCTATAGATAGTGTGAAGCTATACATTAACTGAGTGTTATAATTGGATGTGGTGATTTGTGGAAGTAACACACCAAGAAAGAAATCACTTTCTTCAAAGCAGCCAGATTTCTTTGAAATAACACATGTTTAACTCTTAGAACATGGGAGCTATTGGTTTAGATAGCTTTAGCATTTTTACTCATTAGTTTGGATCCAAAATAACTCAATTAAAACACCAAAGTTGCACAATAAACCAAAAATAACTAACTCATTGAGACAGTAATAGAACACCTCTGATTGGAGTATCCATGTTTTGTTTTCCAAGATAGTCAAAGTAGCTGAATGGTATTGAGGTCCACCACAACAATAATTTTGAAACGATTAGCCATTCATAGTATAAAAGTATTAGCCACTGGTTTCTGAAGTCCCACTTTGATGCTAAGTATGTCCATTGACACTACCTTGTTTTTTTGAAACCTGATCTGATGAAAGAGGGGTCGATCACACTTTGAAACTGCACACTCATAGGCTAATGACAATTGTGAGTCATTGGCCAATCAGAATAACCCATAATAATCATCAGCATAATCTTTCCTTCTGAAACTTGGAATGGCCAAAATTTACAAAATGGACTTGACACATATTTAGGAGGATGCTTGTGAATACAAAGCATTATAACATTAAGCTCATGCAGCCCCCAGTTTTTCAACAAAAACACTGATGACACAACAGCAGCAGTTGTTTTACGTTTACTGTGTCGGTATGTTATGTTATCGACACAGTGAGCTCAGGTGGAGCGTAAGGAAATGTTTTTCTAGCGTCCAAAGCAGCAAAACCTTTTCCTGTAACCACCATTAAAACCTTTACTGGGGAACAGTAAGGGTTTAATGGTGGTTACAACTGCAAATACTGATTTTTGGTCACACTGTAACAAATTTTCTTTGAAGGATCCTCCAAGTAAACTTTATTTGTAGGTAACATTGTTCAGTATGCACTGACTTCACATAATTTTTTCAAATGAAAACCTCTAGTCCTCCACTAGACATTCCCTGACAGAGCTTTTATTGTAAAATGTTTGCATGAATGCCATATGCAATAACAGTTGGACTGGTTTGGGTATTTACTCATGGTTTTTTTTTTTTTTTTTTTTTTTTAACCCTGCATGAGCCTTCCTTTTGTGTTTTGAGATTTTAATTGAATAATGTTTTTATTTCAAATACTGACTTCCATTTGTTACTATTAGAACTCTGCATTTGCATTCCCAGAAGACCTTCGAAGTAAGCCACTGGTATACAGTGCCTCCTCGCTGCACTGATGCACCTGTTCATTTTCCTTGGAATAAATAAAATTGTTTCTGAAGTAGCTAATTATATGTGTAGCAAGATGCATAAAAGCTCATAAAAAATAAAATAATATTGAGCAGAACTGAGTTCAGTGTACTGGTGCAGCCCTCCAAAACAGTCCCAGTTCCTCATGTGGCCCCTTGGGAATATTAATTGCCCACCCACTGGACTGGCATTTCAGCATTTGAATACACTTGGCATGGTTAACCTAGAAATGTTAGCAAATAATTTTTGTATTTTGCAAGGTTCATAATTAGCTTGCTTGTCTGACTCCCTGCTGAATGTGTGAATAACAACAATTGAATTGCAGGCTTCTCTTAATACAGCTCTTGTACCAGGTGTTAAAATTCTAAGTGTATGAAATGGACCATGCTTTATTCACCTTATGGTTATCCATTAAGAGAATACCCTAACATACTCTCATAAATTGTCCAGATAATTACCCCCCACCCTCACCCCACCCCCAGTAGCGGAAACGTGAGTTAACATTTTTTAAACTGCCCACCTGGTAGTAAGAAGGACACCTGGCATGTTCACACGAGCATCACTCTTTCCTTATGCAGCTGTCTGGCAAAGCTCCAGAGTATCACACAGAGACTACATGCTGACTGCATTAGGTGTACACATAGCAAAAAGGCAGCCCTTGCAGCACTGAGTATGAACATGAATCTGTATGTACATAATTTTAGATGTGCATGATTACAGGTGCTTTTGTTGTTTGTGAAACTGTATACAATGTAGGTTCTGTAATGCGATTCAAGGTTATGTGTGTTTTCTCTGTGCTTTTTGCAAAATGATTAATCTAACACAATTTTTTTTATCAATTTCCCAAAGGGTAATTAATGCTTGAGGCGTGTTATTATTTGAGAGTTACTGAGAACAGATGAAAATTTATTTAGCAGGCAGATATCCCACCATGCTTGGTGTCATGATTGGAGAGGAGTGAGCCATGAAGCCATGGTCTGGCTGGAAGGAGAAGCTGGAGATGCCGTGACTAGGCTTAAGCTCAGTGAGAAAGGCCAGGAACAGTGGTGCGCAACAGTGAAGCTGTAGCTGTCCCCTTAGGCTCTGGACAACACAAACACATACACTGGGCAAGAAAAATCTATTAACACATATCTGAAGGAAGCTGGTCTGAACATCACACTGGTGCCAAACAAACTACAGAGGTAGAATATGGAATATTTTTAGGGAATACAAATGCTTGGAAATCAGGTGCCATAAACCCTAATGTCCTTCGGGATCAATAAAGTATCTATCTTATCTATCTATCGATCTATCTGTTTTATCTATACTAAGCCATAGAATAAAAAACGTCATTGTCAGTCAATGCATTGTGGTATTGTTGGTTTCTTTGCTTTTCTAACTACTCCTCATATAATTAAAAATATCAGCTCTGCTATACCTTTAGTTTTAGCACTAAATCATCTATACACTGATGCAATACTGCTGGATATTTCCTTCTCCCAGGAGTCACAAACACATGATGGGATTTGGGACGTGTTCCACTCAAATACCATCCTCTCTTAGCCCAACTACCTGCTCGGCCACCTGTTCACCTACCCAGTGCCCAGAGCAATCTGTACAGACAAAGATCTCAACAAATCAGGACTTCCGTACCCTGATTACCCTAAACACTATACTAACACAAATAGCAACATCATTTTCCTTTAACCTCACTTCCTGACCCCCACCTACTCTGTCTGGCTCCAGAACTCACTCTTTATCTCTCTTTTCTTAAGAGTAGTCAGGTAGACTGCTTCATAATGTTGTTTAAACATCAATAACATTAAGTTAAGCTTCCATCCCTGCTTTTTGAGAGCAGTGGTTTTATAGCCCATTGATTTGTGCTAGCATTACTTGCAAATACTATCAGTGAGGTGGGGTCAGTTTCTCAGAAACTTCACTTGTGCACATTACCTTTTAAAATTCACACTATGTTGAGAGTGGAGCAGGGAGCTTGGTGCATAGTAGAGTGCACTGGATTTGATTAATAGTAGTATCTATATATTATAACACATTGTTGATTCTTAAAGGAAAGTGATCCTCTGAAGTTACCAGTCTTTTATAAAGGTTAGTGTGTACAGCTGTGAAAAAGTGGTTTATGGCCTGCATATTGGGTAGGTGATGTTTGGTTTCAAGGTATAGTTATGTTTAGGGCTGTATCTATCGATTATTCCATTGATTAATTGAGTAATCGGATAAGAAATACTTTTGTCTTATTAACAGTTCATCTGCATATTTTAACTTCCTTAGCTTTACTGCAGTTTTTCTCCGTGTGAAACAATCAGCGGTGGATGGAGCAGCTACAAAGTTCTCTTTTTTTGTTGACACCTGTTGATCAGGTGGTTGATGAAGGGCTCCTCCAGCAAAGGTTTTAATGGTGGTTACAGGAAAAAGCACTGCTGCTTTGGATGCTAGAAAAACGTTTCCTTTCACTCCACCTGAGCTCACCATCTCGATAACGGCTCAGCCTCTTTGTGCTTACTGCGTGTGTGCAGACAGACTGCATGTAAAACAACGACTGTTGTTGTTTTATCAGTGTTTTTGCTGAAAAACTGGGGGCAGCATGAGCTTAATGTTGTAATACTTTATATTCACATGCCGCCCTCCTAAATACGTTTCTATTGCAGGTCTATTTTAAGTCGCTAATCAGCAATTAAAGCATTAAAAATATTGTGACGGAGCTCCTTGGTACTGAACGGGTGACCGGGCGGGGTTCCTGTCGGTACCAAATGATCGCTAGTGCTAATGGTGGCCCCCGCTAGGCAACTGTGGTTATGGTGATCTGTTCGGGTAGCTAACAGCTGAAATTCTCAGCACAGGGGCACAACACAATAAGACAGAATTTACAGGTGGTTTTCTAATAGAGCAGGGTTCTAGCCAGAAAAATTCAGCCTGGCACGTGTGTTTGGTGGTGGGGTAATGCTAAATGTTGTGCCAACTTGCTAATTCTGTGAACAGTTTGATAATATTATGTATGTAATATTCTGTCATAATGGTTGGCCCTACGGGTCATTTAGGGCACCTGAATCTGATTGGACCATGTGACTTGATGAGGATAGGGAGTGTGGATACCTATAGTCTGTGTTATGATGCTCTGAAAATAAGATGCACGTTTACCTGCAGCTATTATTAATAAACATTCCTTAAACAACACGTCAGTGTATTATCCTTGTGACTCTACGAAGACAAGCTCCTGTGATTTTATGTTTAATAGGATAATACTATAGTGCAGCCATCTAGCCTCATATCGGTGATGGGGCGGTGTGCACGGAATATGTGCCTGCTTGCTAACGCAGAGATAGAACAGTTCCAATAGTGATAGTGAAATTCTCAGCCCGGCGCAAGACGACCTCAGCATGGTGCAGCGCCGGGCGATCAACCGCTGGCTAAAACCCTGTACAGCTAATCAGCTCTCATAGCAGTGTTCTGTTTGTTCTATTGCCAATTAGGGTTGAGCCATTTTCATTGGAAACCATAGGCCACTTAGTGTCTTGTCACTGAATTTAAAATGAACGCAAATTTGATTTCTGCTTTCTCTGACCCACCCATCCTCACTGTTTCACTGAATGCATGCTTACTCAAATGCTGACAGTGCAAAGGGATTTTTTGTGTGTGTGTGTGTGTGTGTGTGTGTGTAGGAAGGAGGGAGGGGCATTTCCTTTAACGTATCTGCTCTGCTCAGTGACTCCAAGCTCTCACATTTATTCAGTCTCTTCTCTGTCTCTTTCTTTTTTCTCAGTCTCTCTTCTCTGTCCCTGTTCTGTCTGTCCTTTGTCACTTTTTTCTGTCTCATGTTCTCATGTCAGACATACACGCTCTTATCACTCAGGCGCATAATCGTGGTCACACAGGATCTCACATTCACCAGTCTTCTATCATTCCTCCTTCCTCTCCTCTCTCAGCTTTTCTGCTCAGTCTCTTGGATTTTTGGCTGCTGCTCCTCCATCATAGTTACTGTGCTCTGCATTTACTCCCTGGTTCTGCTCACTGCGTCAGGAATCAGCAACAGACTGAGGTGGGTGTTTTAAGAGCATCATCGCTAGGTCTGAGGCTATACATCTTTGGTATTGCGCTCTCTCTCCCCCTTCCTTTCCTCTCACTTTGTTCTGCCAGTGAGAGTCGGGATGATTGTGCTTGTCTGTTCCTACAGGGGAGCAAGTGCTATACTATCTGTATGCAGCAGCATTTAACAGTGGCATAGAATATGCTAGTGGGGTAGCATATCTACCTTTCCAGATCTCTCTCTGTTTCAGCTCTGTCAATATGGTTGATAATGCTGCTGCTGCATTGAAAACCCTCTTTGCATACCTTATTATACTGGCATGCATTTCTCTCTGTCTCTCTCTCTCTCTCGTGTGTTTCTACTCCATTACTTTCCTTTGTCTGAATGCCATGCTTTATGCATGCTCTGTCCTTTTTGAATTCTAGCCAAAGACTTGGCCGTGCTCTAAGATTTATAAAGAACTACCTTAAAATAGTCAGGATGAAGGACATGGGAGCAGGCTTGCAGTAAAATGCACATACCCACATGCGCATTCAAAGAGGAGGTTCGATTCCTCTTCACCTTACCTGCCCTGCTGCTGCTGCAGTTCCATCTGTTGCAGTCGCCACAGCGAGCAACACCCTGAAGCGAAGCTTTAACTGTTCTTGCAGTGTTGTGATGTGAGTTGCTGAGAGGTTGTGACAGTCATCTGTGCCTGGCCGAATGTGTTACCATGTTATTTAAATGTGTGTTTGTGTGTGGGTGTTCATGCTGTGGCTGATCGTTGTGGGCCAGCATCTCAACATGCCCGTGTGTGTGAGTTTGCACTCAGTATACAGTATGTGTGCTTGCCTGCCCATGGGCTCTGGTCCAACAAGAAAGCACAGGAGAGGCAGGCTGCAGGGTTTCAGTTTGGTGCAGTAAGCTGTTGAATGCAGAAAACACCGGATTCTTGCGGTGTGTCCTTTCACTGGGCAGGTGCAGCTGTATTGCAGGAAAACGTAGCTTTAT
>JAVDPK010002170.1:69643-86400 GCA_034780415.1 Cichlasoma orientale
TGTGTGTGTGTGTGTGTGTGTGTGTGTGTGTGTGTGTGTGTGTGTGTGTGTGTGTGTGTGTGTGTGTGTGTGCGCAGAAAGTGACCCTGCCAAGTCATCCATGATTGTATCAGTACACGTGTATGTGATCACAGGGATGGAAGCTTTTGCACTTCATGCTTATATACACGAAGGGTATATCTCTGCATCTGATTCTAGGGTTACAGTGATGGCTCAGAGAGGATGTAATGCTGCAAACTGTCACTGTCTCCCAGCTAACCTCTGCAACCTCATTCAGCTGGCATTTAAAGTCTGTTTGAATCACACATCAGACAGGCAGATTGTCTGTGTTGGACAGATCTTCAGGGCTTTACTGCTATGTCAAAGACACAAAATAGTACCTAGTTGGACATAAATAGTCCAAATTGTCTGAATCTGCCAACTTTTTTCTGCATGTTTCCATTTTGACATGATTTTGTAATTTCACTTTTACAATTTCATTTTTCCTGACATCAAGCATATCCCAATTTCTAGTTTCATCACTGTGGTAGAATCACAGCAGCAGCAGCAGGACGATGACTGATAGTGGCTGGTGTTTTTGTTCGCCTTTTTTTTTTTTTTTTAAAGATTAAAAGTTTAAATTTGTTACAGTGCAAATACTGAATTTGTATGGCTGCTGTATAACCAGAGTAGTCTCTGGAGCTTGAAAAAGGGGCGACTGGACTCCTTTTTGTTTCTTGAAGACATTTCACCTCTCATCTGAAAGGCTTCTTAGGTTCTCTATTATTTAGATCTTTCGGATGAGAGGTGAAGCGTCTTCAAGAAACAAAAAGAAGTCCAGTTGCCCCTTATTCAGGCTCCAGAGATTACTATGACCTGGATGACTGAGAACCTACACAGACATAACCAGATTAATTATTATAATTTTGTATTAAATGTACTAAATGATATTAGTGACATTAAAACCCAGAGTGAGCTTTAAAAAAAAAAAAGAAGAAGAACACAAACATCAGCCACTGTCAGTCATCGTCTTCCTCCTGCTGCTGCTGTGGATTCACCACCCTCAGGTGTGCTTTCGCTGCTGGAGAGAGAGCGAGAGAGGGGGCGTTCGCCGTCAGCCTCTAGCTAAGTTCACAAGAATCTGACAAATTTAAAGACACATTGCATATTAAGCCAGCAGTTAGGTGTACATATGACAGCATTTGTTGTAGCTTGTGTTTAACCCATTTACTGTGGATATGTCAAACGTACTGGCAGAGCATGCATGAGGCAAACTCATAATTGCACTCTGATGGACAAATATTGTTTCACTTACAGCTGTTTTTGTTGACTTTGGAACGTTTAAGCTGCAGAAACCTCAATTCAGTATTTGGAGAAACACTGCACTCTCTTGCTTTGTTAAGAAACGCATGAAACTACTGTTTCGGGAAATACTGACATTACAGTTTACTGCATGGAATGCATCAGTTCAAAATGGGTGTAAAGGTGTATGTGTTTGACCTGATTTGTTCAGCATTGTTCACTGCAGTATGAGATTTTCTTGGTTCTGACCCCAACAGTTGCTGTCTGAATAATCTGTTTATGTCTACGTACATGGAGTGCAAATTCAGGAGTGAGAGTTATACCCATTAGGTTCTAGCAATGGCATGCCTAGTTGAGTTTGGCTTTAAAGCAGGGCATATGTGATTTTAAATTAATCCTGTATGATATCACACTGCCCATTTGCTGTGCTTAAACTGTACCAGGCAGTTGACTGACTACCATGAGGAGCTCACGCTGAACATAAGTGTTTTTGCTATGATCATAAAATTTGTTAACTTTTAAGTTAAAGGTTATTAATTTTCTTGAACCTCATCAGTGTAATCCATAGACAGGCTGTGTATATACTTTGTCACATTACATGTACAGTAGGATCTGTGTGTGTCTGAGTGTATTGGTTATCCTTGTCATTTTTACCACACTGAGTGGGCAAAGTAGCATGGTCTGTGTGAATGAGAAGTGTTGGTGAGTGGGCGGTTATACTGTATGTGTAATTTGCAAGTTTGTCTCAGTGCCTCAGGACAATACTGTGATAAACCAACATCTTAATACCTATGTATTAAGATGCTGTAGCAAGAGTGTGATTAGGGCTGAGTGGCTAAAAAAAAGTAATTATCTCAGTTTGAGTAAGAGAAATATCAATATATGATACAATAAAATGAAAGCCTTAAAGTATAAATCTGTATTTATTTCTAAATTCTAAAACAAAACAATGGTTCTATACTTATAAAAATATTTACTCAAGTGTGAAATATAGGAAAAGATTTGACCACTATCACCTTTGCAGGCATGGTGACAAATGATTCTGTGCTGCCAGCTCAGCATTCAAGCTTATGTTTGATTGGACTTTTGATGTGGGAAGTGAGCTCTTTTGTGAGTATGTGAGAAGTAATGTTAATAGCTCATAGCTGTAGCCACTGTCAAGTGCATACCAAAAGGGGTGATTGAGTTCTAAAATAAACAACTGTCTAGATTGATGCAGTTTTCAGAATAACAGTTATCCAAATATTGTGTGTCCTGCACCAGAAAAAGAAATAAAGGCTGATATCATTCAGTGCTATGATGGTGTCCTGCCTCCACCTCATCTCTGAGACAAAGTGGTTGTGGACATGAGGAGGACCAGAACATCAGCGACCCCTGTTTCCATCTATGGGGTCTGTGTGGAGACAGTGGATGATTACATATACCTTGGTGTTCACATTGCCTAGTTTAATACTTGACAATAAACCAGACTTCACTAAAACACAGAAGCCCTCTGTAAGTAGGGCTAGAGCCATTTCTATTTTCTGAATTTGTTGAGGTCCTGGAAAATATGCCAGACAATGCTTTGAGTCTGTGGTGGCCTGTGCCATCCTCTACCCTCAGTCTGCTGGGTAACGTTCACCAACGAACTCAACAACAAGCTGGTTGTTTGAGCACTTTCAGTAAAATTCTCATTCTACCACAATGCACCACAGAACGCCAAAGGGAAATCATTCCTACCTGTCGCCACCAAAATCTACAATTCCATATTTTCACTTTCATTATCTTCTATGTATTGTACATAATATTGTTTATTCTATTTTTGTTTATTTTAAATCGTGTAACATAGGGTTCTAGCCAGCGGTTGATCGTCCGGCGCTGCGCCAAGCTGAGGTCGCATTGCGCTGGTTTGCTATCTATCGGAACTGTTCTATCACTGCAATTAGCAAGCCGGCGTATACCTGGCATACTCCACGCACCACCCCGTCGCAGATATAGACTGATTTTCATTTTTTTCCACCTGTCACCGGGCATGGCCAGTTTCATTCACAATGTGCATGAGCAATCTTGCGACGGTCCTGTTCACCCTTGATTTTGAGGAGCAAAATCGGGGCCATGCAACCAGCAAGAAACCAAGGGGGAAGTAGAAGAAAAAAGGGGGCTCCAAGGACAATTTTGGGCTTCCTATTAAACATAAAATCCCAGGAGCTTGTCTTGTTTCTTGTCTTCATAGACTCACAAGGATCACACAGTCAGGTGTTGCTTAAGGAATGTTAACAATAGCTGCAGGTAAACGTGCATCTTGTTTTCAGAGCATCGTAACACAGAGACTATAGGGATCCACACTCCCTATCCTGATCAAGTCACATGGTCCAATCAGATTCAGGTGCCTTTAATGACCTGTAGGACCAACTATTATCAGAGAATATTACATATATAATTTTATCTAACTGTTCATCGTCACTGAATGAAAATTGCCGTAACAGCAAGCTGGCATGGCAATTTAGTGTTTAGCATTAGCAAGCTAAATTGTGGGGGCTAATCCACTAGCCCCCACCCTCCAACACCCTCCAACACCCTCTGATCTCTACAGTGTACCATATTTGGACAGGAAGTTTGACAAACTGCATCGTTAAACCATATGGGTGCAACACACACATCTGCTAATTAGTTTTCAGCAACAGGCTTATAAAATACTGGAAGTTACTAATCGAAACTGAAGCAGGAAAATTCTCAGACGAGCTGTAGCATATAGAAAGCCATAATACTTGTCATATAATTCCATTCAAAATGATCCAAAAGGCACAAACACAGCAGAGCAGCAATTCTAATAAGAGGAGGTGACACCCAGCAGACACCAGACAGCTACTGCTGTGTGTGTCAGGACACTTGTCAACCAAAATGTCCGTGTACAGTTAGTGTTCCTTTGAAGAATTCAGTTTATACAAAAGGTTATGATCTTGGTAGCAAAAGGACAAATGTCTGATATTTTCCTCTTTTCCTTGTGCTGTGGGCCACACGGGGTTTCCTGTGTCATGGAATAAATCGACAATGCTGCTACCAAGAAAAGGAATTGGTAGTTTAAAGCAGTAAATGAAATAGTACTTTCTGTACTCTTCTTTCTCGAATACAGTGTTTGTCTGACAGTATGTCTGTGTAGGTTCTCAGTAAACCAAGTGATCGTAGCCTTGAAAAAGAAGGCAACTGGACTTCTTTAGGTTCATGAAGATTTTTCATCTCTCATCCAGGTGGCTTCTTTAGTTCTAAAACAACTGGTGGAGAGTCCCAGGTATTTGAACCCTAGTGGGGTCAACCCCCACTCACGTCTTACCTCAGGTGATCTCAGTAGCTCACCTCCTGATGGTGGAGTGAAGCCTACAAAGGTTTACAAAGGTTTCACACTTTGGCCCTGGTGATGGTAACAGCCCACGCCTTTTTTCACACCTTGGCTGACGCGAAACATCTTCACAAACCTAACGAAGTCCACTTCTTCTTTTTTGTTTTTAAAAGCAATGTGTCATTTTAATTTCAGGGCAAAAACATTACATTTATATCCACAAAACGTGAATATCACACTATATATGGTATTGTCATGGTCCTAGGTTTTTGAACCGTGAGTTTTTTGTTACTGGACTTTAAATATGATTTATTTCTGATTTTTCATGCAACAATGAACAAAAAAAAAAGATGGAGAAGTTCCAATAATGTCATGAAACTGTAATTAGGATAATAAACACAAACCAGTAAATAACAAAAAAACTAAAACAAAACAAAACAATAAAAACTGTTAACTTTTATTTAAGCACTCAAGACTAACACACTGTTATTGAATACATAAAATATTTTCATATACTCTGTATTTTTCAAATGTCTATTTCTTTTTGCTGATTCTTAAAAGGTTCCCAGCCAAACTTGAATCATTGTTGCAGTTACATTTTTAATGTCTTAAACTGTATTATCAGCTTATTTTGCTTCAAACTTTAAAACCTAACACATGCATGCTGTCAGAGCTCTGTACTTGACAATAGCGAACAGAAGCTAGGCTGCATCACAGTTAAGGGGGAGGCGTGTGGAGGCTCTGCTTCCTGTGTAATGCTCAACTATAACCAAAACAAACTAACACCACAGCAGGACTTGACATGAAATGTGTGAAAAACACATTTAGAGTCATTTGAAATGTTAAAGTTAATGCAAGATAATATCACAGAATCGTCACCTTCCTGTTACACTTTTGTACTTCTTCTGTGACCTTGCACTGGTTAGAGTGCAAGGTACACTAAAGTGGCACCAAGCTGCTGCACTGAATCAACTTGATTACTTGAACATTACAGCAGGATTGGTAACTCATTGGTAGTTGCTTCAGGTAACAGTGTTAAAGTAATAGCCATACTGAAGTAAATCTCTAGTATGGCCCTCAACCATAGGCTGTATAAAATATGAATGAAGCATCCAGTTAAGAAAGGTTTAACTTATTTAAAGTTATTTTAATGATTGTGAAATGGTTGCCAAAAAAAAAAAAAAGTCATTTTCTCATAGACTTCTTACTTCTCACTTGGTCCATAACCTTCATGTAAAACTTTCCTAATGGGTTTATGATCTCAATTGCTAGTTTCCAGTCTTATTTAAAACATGAAGTATAACACTGTTCATTTTGTAGTTAAGTTGAGGCTTCATAATGGGACTTCACAAATTAGTGTATGAAGTCAGGGTGGCTACATCTATCTTTTATATACAGTCTATGCTTCTGAGAAAGAAAATTCTCCCTTTGGAGTGGGCCAGCCAGTCTTATGCTAGGGTTTCATTTTTTTTAAGATTTGGATTTACTGCACTTATAGTAACATAAACTGTTGTCTTCATGTCTTTTAATATTATTTCACCTAATCTGT
The DNA here is from genome assembly GCA_034780415.1 of Cichlasoma orientale. Taxonomy (NCBI): domain Eukaryota; kingdom Metazoa; phylum Chordata; class Actinopteri; order Cichliformes; family Cichlidae; genus Cichlasoma; species Cichlasoma orientale. Next base: position 75,790 of record JAVDPK010002170.1, read on the forward strand.
CAGCTTCACTCCAAGTGTGACATATGTGCCTGTACGTTTGTGTGTGACGAGCAGTAAAATGAGTTTCAATCAGGAAAAATAGATGAGAGGAGGAAAGGAGAAACTAACACAACTGTAAATAACAGCATGCTGGAGCATAATGCTGAGCTGACTAGTGCAAATAAATTGGATAAATAATATTTATTTATTTTAGCTTGATGTTGCCTTAACCATAAAGGAGCAAATCTCAATCACTTCCTCACAGTGAGGAATACAGTTTATTAATTTAACACTGGTCTTTGATCGGTACTTGGCATTAGCAGATACTTCAAGCTGAGGTATCGGATCAGAACTGGAGAGTAGGGCTGGGCGATATGGACCAAAAATATCTCAATATTTTTTAGCTGAATGGTGATATACGATATATATATATATCTCAATATTTTTTCTTCCCAAAAGGTATAAGCAAAAAGGCACTTCTGAGTCAAAGCTAAATGTCCCAAATGTCACACAGGCACTTTTATTAACATTCGGCTGTAGATGTACATGAGAAATTGCTAAAAAAAATTGGCATATTTAAATGATAATGCTCCTCAAGTAAATTATTGCATTTTTCCTCCATAACAAAAGATTCACAGCTGTGCTATTAAAATGTAAACAGAAAAGATACAGAGCAAAAATAGCAAAAGGCTGACTTATTCTTTAAAAAGCCAGTCTGCCATGAAGTAGACTTCAAAGTACCTCCTCCTGTACATCTAGTACTCTGTGCAAATAACAAAACATGTAAACAGACTGAATGAATAAAATTCCATCCTTCAGTCAGCAGGATTGTAGCCAGCTCAGTAAAGCCATAGACATATGCACTGACGTATCACAGTAACGGGCCCACCCACTCAGTGCGGCGTCTACGTATCTGCCGGCTGCATCAGGACATGAAAAAGACCCACTTCCGTTATTAAGGTCTCATGACTTACGGTACAGTCCAACAGCCAGGTACTCTTGGGGGTCCAGGCGATGACAATGCATACGAACGTACGCAGTATGAAGGCTGTATGTACACAAAACACGGCGACAGCGGAGGATTTCAGGTTTCCAAAACTCCCCAAAAGTCGCTGACGTCACCAGAAAAAGTTGCTAAATTTGTCGCTAGTCGCTTTTTGGGGAAAAAAAAAAGTCGCGGGGGGGCCGACAAAGTCTCTAAGTTGGCAACACTGCATGACCCACGTGAGCGTAATCTGCTGCGTGGTGGGGTGGCGTATTTACGCCATGAAATTAGCACATGATGATATAATTTATCTTCCCGGGCAAGATTTTTTACCGGTATTATCGTGAATAATATAATACGAACCAGCCCTACTGGAGAGCATGGGATCGGTGCATCCCTAGTTGGATTGAACACGTAATGCATTACAAAGCAGCTGTTTCAGTGCTTCACTTTTACTATATTCAGTTAAACTATTTCAGTCACAAGAGCAGCATGTGAGCCGTGGAGCTCTGTGCTACAAACCTAAAAAAAAAATCTAGTCTAATAATAGTAAATATTAGTTTTTGTGTTGTTAATTTTTTTTTTTTTTTAACCATGTTATCAAAGACTTGGGTATTCTGGTAGTGTGTGCTTGACAGTAGTCAAGTTTGTGTAAATTATTACCACAGGACGCATGAGGAGTGGGAAGAGTGATCCATAGCACTGCTGTTTTACAGCAAAGGGTCTCCTTGGACCAGCCTTTTCTCTCGTGTCTCCTCCGCTTTCCTTACCCTTCTCTACTCACCTGCAGTTTCCTCTTCTATTCTCATTTCTCCTCCTCTTTTCCAATTCCTTATTATCAGGCAGGGTTTTTCCTATTCCCCAGAAGGTGTATGTGTTTGTGTGTGTTGCTTTCTAATCACTGCAGGCCTGTTCCTCCTGGGGCCACTCAGAGTCTGTTCATAGAGCAGGCAGCCACTTGCTGCATTTGCGCCAGATTTCATTTGGAACTCTGGACCATACTCGCTTTGTTTTCCCTGTCAGTTAGAAAAAGCATCCATCAGAGTGGTGCGTTAGCTCCCAGAGGGAGACAATTTATTCCTCTGTGGCTAGAAAATACAAAACTAGAGGTATCAAGGGCTTTTATATGTGATGACTAGAGATGAACCTGTATGCCGTATTTGTGTAGATGTTGTCCATTATGAAAACTGCTGCTGCTTTTTTCTCTCTCGCTGTAGTTAGTCTAGCAGAGTACTGGTTGGACATTAGGGAAGACATTAAGAAAATGCACAAACAACTGTCTGAATTATTTAAGTTGATTTCAATTACCATTATAATTATATAAATAGAAAATTTAATAAGGGGAAGCTGAATACTAACCAGCTTTTATCAGCTACTCTATCTGCATAGGCTCCAAGGAGTCCAACAGACAATTTAAATACAACCACTGTTGTACTTAGTATAGTTGTAATAGATGTTGTTACTTGTAACCTTTAGCGCTGAACATTTCAGATTAGTCCTCTGTGCTTTTAAGGCAGTGAATGTCTGCTTCCAGTTTTCAGCTAAGACAGAGCCAGAATCCGCAGTTCTATCTATCATTTATCCATACACACTAAGACCTGCTCTCTGCTTGGTCAAAGCTGATGCAGTATTTAAAAGAAAAGTATGGTGGCTTTCTTTGGCAGCATCAGCAAAAAAGCAAGACCATTAGGTGTGCCAATGAGTGTGTGCACAAAATATTGTAGTAGACTGCACATCCAGATATGTTCTATGAAGTTGCTGCTTGTGTTGTGAAGAATTAATCTACTGGTATCAATATACCTTTTACTTACCTGCTGCTGTCCACATAGTCTTCCCAAATAACTGCCCGCATTTAGTATTGAATACCTCCCCCCATTCTATGTCCCACTACCCAACTATGTTTTTGTGTCCAGTGTCCACTTAATGTTTCTGCTCACCTATGCAGAACTAAATATTGAACTCTTCTGTACAGCCTGCTCATGCCTATGTGTCAATACATGTGCACTAATGCAGACAGCACTGATACTGAGTACTTGAGCAAGGATACCCGCCCCCAAACCCCCCCCCCCCCCCCCCACAAAAAAAAACCTGACAGGCTGTGCATAGTGAATAGATGTTAGGAACATATTGGACTCTGGATTGTAAAAGCATAGAGTAAATCAATTGTCTTCCAAGGCAAAGGCATCCAAACCTTCCAAAAGAGCAAGGACACAGTTCATTTTAATGTGTGTGTGGGTTGTGGTCTGACACAGGATAACAGCTTTCCAACCTCCAGTTCTCCTGTCTTGGTCCAGTCTCTTTGGGCACTTGCGCATCAAATATCAAATCTAAGCTGGCACAAAAAGAGACATTTCCTCAGATCACACTGGGCTCTCCAGGCCTGAATTTGATTTGATTTATTAGTCTTTGATTTGTAGAGGGAGAGCTGGGATGGACTGAGAACAATAGAAATATGGTTTTGTGTTTCTACTGCAGTGTTCTTGACTGTGCTCCTGGTTCACTGCAGCATGTTCTCTCCCTGCAGTGCTAACAAATGCTTCATTACAGGTTCACAGGCCCAAGTTAGCTGTGCAGTCCCTTCGCCAACTAGCCTCGCAGAATTGTACTCATTCTTCTCATACTCACAGATGGTCTGTAAACTTGACTTGTGTTTGTAGTGAATAGTATCTCTGTGGGAGCTTATGTAGCACTATGCTTTCATATTGGGGATAGCCTACAAGTCAGCACAAAAGAATGGAAATGTTGAGCTGGGACATACAAAGTGCTGATTCATCTTCATACTGTGAGTGATAAAGGCAGCCTGGGATTATATGCCTCATGCTGCACAAAACCAGGTAGTGGCGTATACATAAATCATTGCATGGAGATAATCCACAGCTAATTTGTGTTTAATTGCAGTGATGAAAACATGATACTCAATCTTATTTACCCTCTGTTTTCTTTTTGTTACCGGAGTTTCAGGTAAGTGTTTGGGTTGTACCTGCATATACTGGTATACACAGTAATATACTGTGTACCAAGTGAGACTGCAATGAGAAGGAAAGTCCCGCAGTAAAGGAGAAGCAGTTACAGAGTGCAAATGAAGTATTTGACTTTTGCTGTAAATAAAAACTGAACGCCATATATAGTATCAAAAATGAGGTTTGATAACTTGACGGTATAACACCCTACATTAGATATTTGCCTCTGAGCGCTAATGTATTTAGGCCCAGTCACAGCAGCTGATGATGGGCATGGCCTAAAATTTAATCGTAATATGTGGCAAATGTCTGCGTGGACAACAGCTGCAGCTGTCCTAGAATTTAATGACTCCTGACAGCAGAGCTCTCAGTTGCTCTTTTAACTACTTTTAACTGGGGGGAAGGAGGATTTGTATCAGAGGTTTGCTGTATAAATAGGATATTTATGTAAATTGCTTTAGCTTTTTTTCCCCTCAGTTGGCAGGCAGTGACCTGCGCCGTTTCTGTAATCAAGGGCCCTCCACAGCTTAACAGGGAGGAGGACATTTATAAAATCATAAACTGTCTTTGTGATGACGAGAGCAAAGATGATGTGCTAGCACGGGTCCACATCTTTAATATGGGTTTGACTTTCATCCTTTGATGAATATCAATGAAGAAGAAGAGGAGATTCCATCTTAATCCTCTTTGTAGCCTGGCAGAGAACAAGGTTAGGTTAGCTTTTTTCTCTCTCTGCCTGACTGATCTCCCATGTAGGATATCCCCGGCAGTTCTCATCTGTTAGCCTGTCTCCCTCTTCCGCAGCCATCTGCTCAATTCTGTGTGTGTGTGTGTGTGTTTTCTACAGCTGTCAACATACTAGACAGGACTATACTGTGCTTTCCAGGCCAGCAATGCCTGCCTGCTTGCCTTGCTCACGTAAGCCCCGTCTCAAGAGGGAATTCACTCAGGCTGGATGTAGGTGGATTTATGGATGGAAAGCATGAAGAGGAGCCTTTTGTGACTCAATTTTGCATTTTGTTTGGAAAAGACTGGTGTATGAGGCAAGCTTAAGAGAGGCTATGTAGATAGATATCTGTCATAAGAGGCGCCATTTCCCATTTCAGCAAGTCTCTATAACCATACCTCTCTCCATATTTTAGCCTGACCAGATTTTTGTATCCACCACTAATATTAATATTCACTAGTTAAAAAAAAATCCTAAAAATTCGTCACATAATATCAGCCAAATATCAGTAACAGCCAATACTGGCCCCATTTACTGATACTGGCAAATAAAATGGAATTTACTAATGTCAGTGGCTTTAAGAAAGTTATACTTTTCTTTGTTTCTCTGTAACAAATGGGCTAATAAATAATGATTGAAAAAATTAAGACTTAAAAGTATTGGCTTTGACTATCAGCCAAATTTTTTATTTTATATATTAACATCAGCTCAGAAATGCACATTATGTGCATCCCTACATAATAAGAATACTTTTTTTTAAGGATCCTTTAAGTTATTGTGATGCTGATTCTGTGATCTGTGTTGGGTAGGACATTTGATGTGAGGCAATATTTTTGTATCAATCTGCTGAAAGTTGCAGTAATTTAACAAAGCAACTATTTATGAGAAATCAGATGCTTGTGTTGCATTGCACATGTTTATGGTATATGTTTCTTTTATTTTGTTGCTCATTGTTTAGTAAATTTTAAAAAGAATGCATGAGCTGAACATAGCATGAAAGCTTCTTCAGCAAGTTTGAACGCTTTAACAAGCAAACGTAAAATAATAATCAAACCACTTTTTGTAGAAATAGTTGTAGAAACATAGAACTATCTATAAATGGATGGATCCATCTATTCATCCATCCATCCATTTTCTACTGCTATCCAAAGTCAGGTTGTTGTGGGAGCAGGCTAAGCAGGGTATTCCAGATGTCCTTCTCCCCAGCAATATTTTCCAGTTCTTTCTGGAAGATCCTTGAGCAATCCCAGGCCAGCTGAGATGGTTCTATCCCGGGCTTTCTTCCCAGTTGGGATGGCCCGGAAAGCCGCTAAAGGGATGCGACCAAGACGCATCCTGATGTCAGAGCATAAATAAGTAATCCACAATATATCACAATAAAACAAGATTATTTTTTAAACTGCATTTGCATGTTATCTTAGTAAAGACTCTTAAATAATTACACATAACAAATGTTAGGGAAATCTATTTATGTTTCGTGTGTCTGAAAGAAGAAATATATTAGCCAAATATTGGTGTCAGTCTTCCTATATCGGTCAGGCTCTGTGAGAATCACAGAGCAACTCACAGTAAGATGCTGTTATGATCATTTGCCCACAACAGCAATGGAATCACAATACAACTATTTTGTGATGGTATATAGCATTAGGTAATGTGATCATTACCATTATCTTTCAAATATGATAATTTATGAATTCAGTTAATTACTTCAGTGATTACCTTCCCCTGCTGTTTGCTATTTGCCTCTGTGAGCTTCTTCTTCACCACAGGTTGCTTAACTTCATTTGATCACCATCAGGAGTCATGAATTTTTTTTTTTGTCAAACTGACAGAAAATTTGCCTAGAGCTTGTTTTAATAGAAGCATCCACACTGTCGGCCACACACGAGGAAACCATAAGACCTACTGCTGTATCCATAGTCTGTCCTGCCCCTGTTGTAAACATAATTTGGAAAACACATAACTATTGATGCTTCAGGCTGTGTTGAGCTCACCAGAAACATTGCATCAAAACGCAAGGGGCTGCGTTGGTGTGGGTGTGTTGCTGCTTGCTACAGGGCACCAGTGAAAAGATAAAATACAAACTAGGAAGTCCGTTTTATTTGTTCATAATACACCTCAATTCCTTTGTTTAAAACATACTTAGCGTAAAGAGAAGTTTTATCAGGAGCGTATTCGAGTTTGAATATGGGAGAGAGGACTTGACAGCAGTCATAGTCAGTACTTTGAGACTAGTTTTTGTTGTTCCCACGGTCGTTTTCATTTTCTAATCTGACATCTCAAGTCAAGATGCATTCAGGAAATGGGGCAGTTTTTCTACAATATCACCTCCTTTTCCCCTCCTTTAACGTGCTTTCCCTGTCTGCAGTTTTAATCTGCAAAGTGCATCTTGGCCCATTAGTGCAGTAAATCTGAGCCCTCTAACTCGAGCCAGGATGAATCTGTAGTGTACCGCATTGCTGCAGTCAGCAGCAGCAGCATCCTCTCCAACTGCAGCTCTCTACAGGCATCTCTGAGAGACTGGTGCATTGCTCTAAAATCTGTCACAGTCACACAGTAAAAGTATTTTTTTAAATAGGTTCAACAAATGATAACCGGCTACATAAAACTGCAGACAGGGCAAAAGTAATACTGACTGTTTTTTCCTTATTTGTGCATACTTTTGGTAATTGGACGAAGCAAAGCATTGTAATTTCTGTTCCACACTTCCCATAGCATCACTTCATACATGTTGGTTTTGCGGTGAAATGGGGCTTGTAATTGCTTTACATTAAAATGTGGAGGGTTAACCAATCAGTGTTGTCCTCCTGATGTGAGGCATTTCATCAATACCAACTGTCATAACAACTTCAGCTGTTACACAGCTGGTATGCATGAGTTCTGTGCTATTATGTGTTATTATGATTGTTACTATAATTGTGTCTGGTTCACATCATTGATATCTTCAGTGTGTATTATAACCTGTCCTTGGTGTTAAATATTTGATTACTTCTGTAATTGCCTGTCTTTTTATATTGCAATTGATGATTGGTTGTGTGTTGGGATGTAGCAGTCATAGATCAAAAGACTAAAATGCAGCATTACTTTATTTCTGCTTTACCTAAGTAAACCTTTAAAGGTTAATTGACTTATGAATGTTTTGCTCTTGTCTTAATGGACGTGTTATTCTGTGCTTGTATACAGGTCAGACTTTTAGAATGGAGTATTACTTGTATTAATTTTTGTTTGTTTTTTTACTGCGTTAACTGTTATAGTAAGAGTTATGGCCTGTGAGATGCAAAAACGCAAACAAACAAACAAAAATGACTGAATTGTGACTCCCTCAAACTAAATTGCATGCTGAACCTTGACCTTTGTCTACATTATGCTTGATGATGGCGCTTGTGCTTATATGGAAAAATCAGCTCGCACTGATTAACTAGAGAGCCCTCCCTAGTTCATCCCCTTCCTAAACAGTAAAACAATACAATTTCTATTTATTGCTGGATTTAATGTAAAGTCCAAGCTACTTTCAAAGAATGCGCAGAATCAGAAAAGCTTTTTGATGTAAAGGTTAGAGTGGAAAACTGGAAAAAATTTAATCTCTACACAGTGCTACATATAATAAATGAAACAATAAAGACTTTATTAATGATTTGGTCCTGAGACTGTCAAATATTGCCAAATTTAAGACTATGATATTGTTTCAGTGGCCTTTTAAAACCTACCTTTAGCCCTATCTTTGCTTGGAAACACAAATGTTGATGACTTGCGGCATGTTTTTATTAGCTGTCAGTCTGACTCAATCAAAAAATCCTAAATCCTACTCGGAGCAAATTGACTTTTTTTTTCTGCATGCAACCCACAATGTCCTTTGATCCACATCAGTGAAAGATGATGATCCACAAGGACTTTGCTGTGCTGCTTAGTAAATCTACTGTCATGCGTTTTGCCCATCAGGGTCATGCCATCATCATCATCATCTGATAGCAGGAATGACCTATGATCCATCGTGGCATGATTGAAACGAGTGGGCAGGGAGCATTAAATGCGTCCTTGTGAACATGGGACATGTATTCGCTGCCTGGGAAATTGATGGAAGGAGAAAGTCACCTTCACGTTATCATTACGATGTCCGTTACGAGCCATGAGTCACGTGAGTGCAGCCACTGGTGAAATAAGGTAACATGAGGTTCTCGGCTCACAGCTCTGTCAGGGTGACATAGATGCCAGTCTCTGCTCCTTTTTTCAGTTTATTGTATCACCTACAGAAAACTGGGTTAAAACATCAGCAATCCTGCCCCCCTTTTTCCCAGGCTATGATGTCCACGTGAAATACAATGGGGCTTTTTTTTGTTTGTTTGTTTTCCTCAAACTTGTGTTAATGACTGTTAATGGTATGTGTGTGTATATATAACAACCCACCTAGCCTTTCCCCAACTCACTTATTATAGACCTCTTTACAGCAATGGCCTGCTTCTTCAGCAGACATCTGAATTATTCATAGAATCGAGTTGCTCTAAGCGGTGAATCAACTGTGGTTTGCTGTAGAGAACACTCAAATGTACAGTACACTGCAGTTATGGTTGATGAACTAAGAATAAGTGAGGTTAGTGTGTGCAGCTTGTTGTCTCTGCCTTAGTTTCTACTGTGGTTTACAGTAGGGCTAGAAGCATTTAATTATCCTTCTGTCTGAACTGGTCATTTCCTGAATATTCCAAGCAATCTCTGTTTAGATGTTCACTTTGTATTTGGATCTGAGCTGTGGGAGCTAAAAAGGTTAAATTGGTCTGGTGGTTTATTCATTCAGCTCATGTTTGCAGAATGAAGACATGGCTCCATCTAGTGGTGTAGTTGTATAGCAACTCTGAAAAATTGGAGATAATGTCAAATGGATACAGCTATTCTTGCTTATGGTCATAATTCACTTAATATTGTAGTTTTACTGGGTTTGCTTTCAACTTGTAAGCAAAGTGTCATGAAGAGCCATATTAATTTGAGGTTCTGGTGATGAGGCATCCTGGAAGTAGGACAGCTGAAGCGATTCTTGCCTGGCGAGGTGTTTACTCTTGACTACATTTTACCATCCATACACCGACCAGCTTCAGTGGTACTGATTAGATCATTCCAAGGTCGTTATCTAGTTCTGTGTGGTGCTGCTGCTGCTGTGGGAGGGTTTGGTGCATCTTTGTTTAATTAGCTTTTTTGCTCCTGATGTCTGGGATGATTGTTAGGTCTCCTGGCTTAACATATTTTGGCCCATGTGTTTTATTCAGTCTACACAAGCCAAGCTTGTGATTTATATAATCAGTTACTAAGGGAAAAATAAAATAAATTGCAGAGTTGCAGTACGGCATGATCGTCAAGAACCACCGAACTAACACCAAATTGTATAGTCCGTTATATTTGTGTGCTACAGTGCCCATCAGTTCCTTTTATCAATGTTGGCATGTTTTTCTGACAGTGACAGGCAGCACAATAACATCAATCTGTAGCTTTTGCACATTTGTGTCACATGCATTTTTTTCCTGTTCTGTTTCCTCACTGTGTTCAGACACAGAGATAACAAAAGACTCAGTGATGCTGAGAAACTGTCTAGACCTACTTTTTTTTACATAGCTAATTGGTCAGCAGTCTATAAGAGAATCAGTTAAGAATAAGACGTGATGCTGGCACTAATATCACTAAAGGTGTTTTGGTGTTGTAGTTCATTTTCTGGTTAGAAAACTTGAAGTTTTTGAGTTGCTTCAATTGAATTAAACACTTTATGGATATCCTAAACAGTCTAATTGCTGACATGAATCCTTATCTCAACCTGACTTGATGCCAGGTAATTGCTTCTCTCTCACTGAAGGACATCCGAGCGCAGTGTTGGGTGGGCTTTGGGTTTTTTTTTTTGTTGTGTTTTGATTGGGGGGGGGGGGGGGGGGGGGGGGGGGGGGGGGGGGGGGGGGGGGGGGGGGGGGGGGGGGGGGGGGGGG
>JAVDPK010002170.1:86410-103652 GCA_034780415.1 Cichlasoma orientale
GCAGTGTTGGGTGGGGTTTGGGTTTTTTTTTTTGTTTTTTTTTTTTTCCCCCCCCCCCCCCCCGTCCCAATCATTCTAATGTCTATACATGCTCTTTCTTTCAGAGGCACTGATAAGTGATAGACCCTGTGGTCCCTGTGAAAGAACTCCACCCCCGGCAGGCTGGCCACACCCCCCTCCCTCCTGCCTCCATGTATCCTGAATCTACCACAGACTCCCCCGCTCGCCTCTCCCTCCGACAGACTGGCTCACCGGGCATGATCTACAGGTAAGCTGATGGACCAATACACAGACAGATGCAAACAAATTTTGCTCCATGCAAGTTTATGTATGTCAGTGTGTCAGTTAGTAGGATATTAGAAGTGAGTGAATTAGTAGGATATTATAAATAAACAGATTACGCGTGGGCATTAAATCACCTTCCCACAGACAGTATAAAAGATAGATATTGTGACATCATCCATTGGTTTGTGAAGTCCTGTTTTGAATCCTCGAGACGAGCGTTTTTCACTTTTGCCGTTTTGAGGCTTTGAAATCAGATACTGTAGATATGACGGACAGCTTGTCAATTACAAGTTGGCCAATGAGCATATACTGGATAATCTTCCTTTCTGACACTAAGAATGAGTAAATTTAACAAAATGGGCAGTGTTGCAGTGTGTGTGTCCTAAAAAGAATTAATGAACTGCAAACAAGAGTAAGTACACAAACCTTCCCCCCATCACACATACATATGCACAGTTCCCAGTATGTATATAAGTGCTTAACCTTTACCTTACATTTACTGTTTCTTCTGTAAAATGGAAACTATTTTTGGCTTGTGCTGACACTGAAGAGCAAATTGACTGAGTATTCACTGTCCCTAATTGGTGAAGTCTGAAGTGGTACCTTAATTTGTGCTGCTACTTACATACAAGCACACCAACAACTTATTGATTAATTGTGAACAACAATATGGACACCCATTCCTAATTTGTATGTTATCATGCACTACATAATTTCTCCAGCAAGTGGCGCCAGATACTCATACACTTGTGTTATTAAAAGGCATCTGTTCTTTTTTTTTTTCTCTCAGTCAAATTTCTGTGTGTATTTCACATTGCATTCATTATTGACTAATAGGATGCAGCAGCTGTAATGTTGTACATCACAAAAACTACAGGGCAGATTTTGATCTGGCATTTTGCCTTCACTGGAAGATTTGTTGCTTGTTATCAGCACAACTGTGCCTTTGCAAGTTTCACTTATACTAGCTCACATCCACAGTTTCACAATTATTAATCTAAGTCACTGCATGAGTATTGCATTTGACTAAACTAATGACTTAAAATGGTCCAACCACTTCAGGTGCATTATGAGACTGTTGCTTAATTTGTGATGCTAGATGTAAAGTAATGCCACCAAAAAATATAGGGTTGCACTGATGAAATATTGATAGCAAGTCATCTAATTATATTTACTATCCTGTTTATGAAATGGTGTTTATTTTTCATCAATCTTTAGTACTTGTTTAGCTCAGCATGAACTTGGTTCCAGATATTCTACTACTGTAGTTAAACTGAAAGCAGCCTTGTTTGGTAAAAAGTATACTCTGCTGCAAAACCAGACTTGCGTGTCTTTCAGCATTACTTTTCAAGTCATGTAAGCGAAGCAGTCCGTATAAAACAAAGCAGGAATGGGTAATGAATGCTTTCATATATCTCCCAATAAACAATGATTCAAAACAGTTTTAGGTGAAGGGTCACTGTATAACTACTACTTTGCTTGGCTGAGTGATTTGTAATATGTACTCAACTTCTATTTCAGTCTTTTTGTAAAACTACAGTGTATTTAATTTTTTTTCCCCCTCATGCTTGTTGGCATACGGTATATTTCAAGATATGTTTTTCAATTAGGGATTTAAAAGGAAAAGGAAATAAAGTTATGTATGTGTGCATGGTAACAGTATGAATTTGTTATGATTGTTTCTCTGTTTTGTCCTCAAACACACACAAATAACCGCACCTTTCATGAAGCTCATTAATTTGAGTATTATGCATTTTCTGCATACATATCTTCATTTGTATGCAGACACCATTGAATAAACAAGGCGCTGTGAAAGATATTTAAACGCAGTTTGTCTGTCACTTACAATGCAGTGTTTTCTTTTTCTCCCACATGATTCTTCCTTATTTTGTTCCCACGTTGGCTAACACTCCACATCCTTCATCATCATCATCATCTCAGCGTCTGTATCAGACTCTTTGCTACTACTAACTTCTTTCCTTTCCTGCTTTTATTAACGAAAGCTTTCCTTTTCCCTCCTTTCCCTTGATATCTTCAGCGCTCGTTATGGGAGCCCCAAACGACAGCTGCAGTTCTACAGGTACCTTTCTGTCTCTAGTTTATTTTTCTTGTGTGTGCTTTAAATGTGTTTATTTTTTTTAGTTTACTATAATAATAACCTTGCTGCAGAGACTTGCTGTTCTGACATTTAAAACCATGCATCCAGCCTCTGCAGCATAGATAACACTTATCATCTACTGTTTAGCTGGCAGTGCATTATCCAGCTTAAACCTGATAGGGGTGATGATGGATTTTGTTGCAAGGTTGGTCATAAAACCTTTGAATCAACAATAACTGTCTGAGTTTGAATCTTTTTTTCCCCCCCAGCAATCACACCCACTGTCTTACTTCTCAAGCTTCAACATACAATTAAGAAGTTGGTTTTACTGCTTTTTTAGACTCTTTGCACAACATAGGAACGTTTTCCATGCACCCTCTTCAAACTCTTCTGAGAGTTGAACCTGATGTGTCTTGCACTAAAACCCAATCATTTTTATCAGTGCTGTAGATGCAGAGATGCTGTATTTGGTACTCACACTGTCAGTAGTAAGCTTTTAGATGGTCAGTCTTTAGGCGGCTTTAGAGTAGGATCATATTTTATGGTCTCATATCAGGCTGTATTCTGCTGATCCAGTTATAAAAACCCCTGACTATGTGGATGTGCTTGTAATGAGCTCACTATTGGATTTTTATCTTGGCGCCTTCCACATTTCTGTCCTTTTAAAGCACAAACGGTCCCGCTAGCTGCTCCCCTGGCCTGTGTGAAGGGGATCGATTAAGTCCCCCATCTTCATTTGTCGATCACTCTGACAGCCAAACGGCCTGATGCTGGGAAGGGAAGTTTCATTCTTTTCCGTAATCTCAACATTGTGGCACACAAACTGTAAGACTTGGAACCATGATGGCTGGTACACCTTTTTCAGGGGTACAGAAGAACTCTAAGTTTTATTGATGGAAACCAGGATACCCACATCCATAAGGCCACTGAATGGTTTGATGAAAATTATGTGAATTATACACTGACTCTCATAGTCACAGTCAGGGTCTCAGCCCAGTTGGTTTTGGACCAGTATGTTAAAAAAAAAAAAGAGGGGGGGGGGGCTTCTGTAGTCATATGTTTTAAATTCCACTACATACAGTTGGTGGTATTTATTGATTAATGTAGCTGATAAGGACTCCCTTGTATGCACTGGTACATGACTGCTCTATTTTAATGTGTGAACATTTTCCTTATTTTCAAGCACGAGGTCTACATTGTACATACTGTTTTGTATCTACTGTATGACTCAGCCAGTCCCAAGCTGGACTTTATGATTATGCACTAAACATGACTTTAAGTAAAGCAGCAAAACTAAAAACAAACAAAAAAAAACCTGCATTGTGTGAAACAATTTGACAGTTTTTAGGGGACCGAGTGCTTCCCTGAACGTAAAGATCGTTGATTACTGTTGCCTCTTGTGTGTAGATCATTAAATAGCAAATGTTTAATTTATGGATGCATTACACATGTTGCAGGTATGTGTGCTATTTAGCCATTTAACCTGTTGAGTTCACTGATTTTTCAATGAATTCTTAGTAGGCTTTTTAGTTTGATAAATCATGTCTGTATATATATAAAATTAAATAATTATTATTTAGGTTCTCAAGTTTAAAGAAACTAAACACACATTTTTCTGCTGATAAATGAATAAAATGTTATGTAGTACTGTCTCTGTTGTAGTGAAAATTATCATCTTTTCCTCACTTGTAGTACTTCTAGTGGTGATTGTGTGAAAACTTTTATAGGCAGATCTGCTGCCATGCGGCCATAGTCATCATCTTCAGTGGCATCACTTACCTTCCATCTTTCAAACCATTAAACCAGAATAGCTCAACAGATAGGCAGATGGGCTTTAGAGGGATGATGATGATGTGTGACTACACAGTACAGAAAGTATGCATCCAGAGGCATATGCATATTTTTTCAGCATATTGATATATTTAATTTTGCCATAAATATTATATTATTGAATTATAGATGTGAAATGTCATGCAGACTAATAGTATGTGTTTTTTTTTTACCCCCTCTGTGCCGTGTAAGGCAAATACAGAGCAGCTGCTCTTATTTAGTTCTGTGTGTGTGCTGTCATTATTGTGTGGCACCCTCTGATTTTGCCTTTGACCTCAACACAAGGCTACTGAGATGTAGAGAGATGCTGCAAGGGTCCTTAACTGGTGTGGTTTTCATAAAGCCTTTGTTAGAGAGTACTTGAACATGCCTGGTGGTTTGTTCTTTTCTGTGCATACACATATAGTCTGTGTTTGCTTGACACTGTGTGTTTGTGTGTGTGTTTGTTTGGTGTGCGCACAACACTCAGCCACTCATTACTGTCCAGCTCTTAGTATTCTTTCCTGTGGAACAACAATCAGAGGCTTTTAGTGCAAAAGCTTTGGTGAATAATTCAGGGCTGATATTATTTGCTGCGGTGAGCAGAAACAAGACGGGCCACTAAACGGCATAAATGGATTTCTTCCATGAGATCTCACAGGGAGGGGAGGAGGAGAGGTGTTGGTTGCAGTGATAGACGATGATCCAAATGGTGAGGGGAGGGATGCACTCGCTTATTCACTAATTGGTTTAGACGTTTCCTAGTAAGACACTCCCAGTTTGGGTGGACCTGCTCCTTCGCTGTCTGCAGTGTGTTTATAAGAGCAGTCTGGCACTCCATAACTTCGCTCATGAGCCGACCTCCAAGAAATCGGGTGAGTTTGAAGAAAGATTTACACTCATGAGCACATCAGGAGTGTGCTTGTTTGCGTGTATGTTCTGTCTGTGAGGGTTTGGTGGACTGAAGAGAGTGTGTGGGTGTGTGGATGCATGCTGCCTAGCCTGAAGTATCCTCCTATATTTATGTCTTGTCTTTGTGCGAGTAAACCAGTTATTGGAGGAAGTTAGATTTGTAATTATTAGAGCCTGAGACATCATATTGGTGTCAACATTTTTTAAAAATCTATATCAAAGTCTCAGTTATTTGTTTTATTGAGTTTGTTTTCGTGAGTAGATGGTGTGAGATTATACGGTAGTTTTTTAACGCTTAAAAGTAAAATTTTAGAATGAGGTTTGTTTCTTTGAGAGATGCAAGGAAACTGCTCTTCAAGTGTATTTGTCAGTAAAATATGATTTCGTTGGTAGTAACAAGAAAGTAATATGACTCAGACAGGATGGAATTCTTAATGGTACAGAAAAGAAGAAGACTTGCAGGTTTATTTTAATATTTATTTATTTTATTAAATGTCATTTAAGGGACATTTAATGGCTATACTTGCAAGGTATCTTCAGCATATGTTTGGAGCTTATTTTTCAGCTGTTTTTCAGCACCGATTTATTTACCACTTCTCTGTTTAGAGTATATTTAATGTTGTTTCCTGGTTTGAGACTTTTGTAGCAGTAATGTATTTGTATAAGATTTCAGTCTGTGACAATATGATATGTGGCTTTTACTGAGAAAACGGCTTTCTGGGCATTGCTGACTTGCATTTGGCATTAAATTTCATTTTTGTTGTGATAGTGGATTTGATGCAGTGCTGCCCTCTGTTGATTAATTCCAGCACAATTTTTTATTTTTATTTTTTTTAGAGCTGGAAAATGGATCATTTGAATGAGATATAAGTTGACCAGTGTGTACTTGAGATGAAGAAGAGGAGGCAGGAAGATATATATTGTCAAGGGGAGCACAGTTGTCTTGAATTAAACTTAGTCACCTTTAATAAATCCCAGCCTTATATATATTAAGGATCTGTGGCACGTACCGTTTAGTTGGTTTAAGTTTTTAAGGTTCTTCTTTACATTTTTTCAGTCCAGATTTGCTGTTTGTACCTATTTGTGGGATCTACTCAAACTTTATTGTGGGCTTCTCATAAATCTTGTCTCTTCTTAATAGTCTCGTTAAAACGAGCCCCCCTGTTGCTTGGTGCATGTTTGAATGCGTCCTCTTTGCAGATAGCATGTACCCTCTTGTGTCCTGCTCCTTAATCACCAGCAAGTCACCTGAATGTTCCCTATCAGTGTAACCCTGCCATTGTAAACCTGTCAGGGGAGGGTGGTGCTGGCTATGTTGTGCGACTCTGATTACAGGATGCATGGCCGTGTGCTGCCCCAAGCAGGAGTTCTGTTTTTTTTATGGGAGCAGGTGCTATTTAAGGAGGTGGCTGTCCCCTTTCGGCCCTTGCCAGCTTCGTCCGTGTCACTACTTTATTCTTCACTGCACGAGTTGCCTCAGCATCAGGAGGAGGAGGAGAAGGAGGGAGGGGCGGCATGTTTGCGGGAGGGTATGCCGGGGGCCCCCGGGGGGCTCCTGGCAAGCGCAAGTCCAGTTACTGTCCTCCTGAAAACCTGCAGATCTCTAAACCGCCAGCGGCAGGCAGCGGTGTTCGGAAGAGCAGCAGCAGCGGCAGCGGAAAGATGCTGTCTATGTCGTACAGCGAGAGCATCCGGAGCGGGATCAACCGCTACCACTCGGACCAGGGGCTGAATCAGCCACCGGCCAGGCCCACTGACCAGGCTGAGCTGCAGAGACTCCGGGAACAAAGGGTCGCCGCTCAGATTAAGAACATGGAAGACTTCCTGAAGATGAATGGCCTTGCCCTGGAGGAGTGTGTGTCCTATCAGACAGGCATGAAGTACAGGTAAGAGAGAAGCAGAGCTTGAGAGGGACTGAGATACTCACCAGACTTGGACAGTGGTGGGTGCTGAGAAGCTGCAGGTAAGAACAGTCGGAGTAGACAGACTAGATTACAGAACAGGCGTGTGTGTGTGTGAACTCGTAGGTGCGTTTGCTACTGTTGCAGTTCTTTAACAAGACAAATGTCACCAGAAACATGTATAAAGTGTTTATCTGCCTCTGTTATTATCACCACAGTGTTGTTCTGTCCTCTGGTCAGGTGGCATTCATATAAAGGTACTGGGGCTCAGGTTTTATTTTAATCATCTAGGTCGGTGGCATATTTGCCCAACTACATGGGAAGGACAGACTGCTCCGTAAGGAGTTACCTGGCCCCTTAAAATCTCACTCAGACTTTCTTTTCTTTTCCCCTTGATCACATAGATAATTTGCCGCCTTATTCTGCTAATCCTTCCTGTTCACTATATAGAGAACTCTGCCTCACAAGACAAACATAAATAAATAAGTGTGTTCAAAGTTACCTGAGGTTGCCAAAACTGCCCTTTTAATATTTGATTTGATATTATGTATTTTTCTGGCTTAGATAATATGTATTAAATTGCAGGTTTAAATGTTCTTTGTGTCTGACTCATATTGTTTTCTGAGCCAGTTTCAGTGTTAGGGGATGAATGCCTTCTTGGTCTGCAAACACCTAAACCTAAATTTGATGATTTTAAATTCCAACTCGCTAAGCTAAACAAACAAAAAATACATTCTATCTCTCAAAAGCTTTAAATATTTTATAGTATTGTGCAAATATTGTCAAATTATTATCAGTACTGTTTGCAGGCATTGCGTTACAAATATCGATGTTTGCCAGTGTCAGTATACAGAGCTTTCATTCACAAGTAGAAGGTCAAGAATTAAATTTTTTAAAAATATATTTCGTTTATTTTATATTTCTAAAGCATGCCCTTACTGCTTTAAGCACTTCTAAAGGATATGACATGTAACTGGAAGGCAGAGAAAGAAATGCAGTTTGAACCTTTCACTCCTTTTGTTCGTGCCATCTGCCGAGTGACAGAAAACAATTTTATGGACTGTTGGACTGACAGCAGCCGGCTTAGCGGCTGTTGTGTTGGCTAATATGGCCTGTTAAGCTGATGATGATATTGTCACGGACATGGATCGGTTTCATCACACTCAGGCATGGCTGCTGTTGTTTTTGACTCTGACCAGTGACTATGGTTGGCTGCTGTTACCATGTCTGGGGTGACCGGGTTTTACTGTTGTCTTCAGGTAGGTTTGTATGTCGCCATATCTGGCATGTTTCCTTGCCTGTAGTTAACTCCCTGTTGTGTAAAACTCAGTCACTGACCCATGACAGGCTTGGCTACAGCTTTGTGAGGGTACATGTAGAAAGGGAGTTTAGTCATGCAAAAAGCATATGTGGTTCTTTACATATCAGCTTTAAGGGGCTTCAGTGCTGATCATAAGTTTGGACAATGTGAGTTTTTTTTTTCTTTGTGTGTAGTCTATTAGTCTTGTAATAAATCTAAGTGTGATTTATTTTTTTGTGGTGTTATATTGAACCGTTCATGCTGGTTAAACAAGGTCTCAGCGGACAGAGGAAATCCTGTCAGAATACTGTGTTTCTTGTACTGTGATCTCCTGCAATTCCTGTAATTAGGGCTGTAATTGGGTCAGCAAGTACACACAACCTCTGACTCAAACTCATTATTATTTCAGGTGTGTGGTCAGGAAGGCGGGCCATCATTTCTACTGCATCACAGTTAACTGTTCTTACTTTTACCTTTGTGACTTCTGTTCACTGTTCACACAGACCTCCTTCATACGGTTGAATGCTAATAAGGGAGTAAAATATGTTGTTGTTTTTTTTCAAGCTCTAAATTAATTTAATTAATGCCTATGGTCTTGATGAATAGTCTTTCTACTAATGCTCAAATATCCATGGTTGCTGTAATGAACCACACTTCATTTTGATTATGGGTATTTTCTTAAAGTTGTAAATATTGTGCATTCCAGGTTAAAGAAAAGGGCTTCTCTATTTCCATTTTGTTGCCCTTGAAACAAAATACTACCACTCAGCAGGCCCATTTGGACACGGGAAAACTTTCCCTAGTGTTCATGTCCTCGGACTGAGAGAGCCAGCCGGTGGGTAAAGGAGCCAACTTGAGTTCAGTGAGACGAGACAGGAAGCCTGTGTCTACTGAGCTATATGGAGGTTCACTGAATGAGTATAGATTTCTGGAGTGACTTAACACTAATGGACATGGTAATGACATCCACTGAGGGCTCATACATGGAGAGCTATGTTAGATTCTAGCTGTTTCTTGATGTACTCTAAGCCTTTTTGCTTTGATGTGCAGAATCCTTTTTTTGGTTTAACCTTTTTCTTATAAATTACAAACATTTGATCAAGTTGGTTGGATAAAAACAGTTGTATTTTAGTTGCATTAATGTTGCATTAAACTATTTTTGACCACTAGAGGGCAGAATGGCATCAAAGTTAACAGTCTCTGGGTACTTCAGTGCAGGTCTAAAACCAAGGAAAAAGCAAAAATTATACATGTATATTTTTATATAAAAACTTAAAAGTTATAAAACATATACTGTCAGTAAGCTGTAGAGTGTAACTTGAAATTTTATGCCTCACAATTGCGGCTTTAGTGATGAGTAGATTAACTGATTAGTTTATAGATAATTATTAGGCAACATTTTTAAAACAGATGTTTGGAGGGGGGGGGGGCAGTTTCTGCATTCAGCTTTTGAGATGCAAAGATTTGATGGTTTACTTTGTTACACTTGACAGTTAACTGAATATCTCTGTGTGACAAAAAAAAGCTTTGAGGAAAAAGACATTTCCCTTGGCTGTGGGAAAATTTCCTGGCTTTTTATACACAAATTGATGGAGAACTCGAAAAGCAGATCTTGTTATAGTCGCTGCAGTCAGCCTTAGTCTTGTGAAAACTCTTTTTAGATGTTTTGTTAATAATGGCAGATCCCCACTAGGTGGTGGAGATGTTCCACTTTTGTAGCCAAGTTAGAACAGTAGCACAGATGCCTCCCATTGCACTTGGTGCTAAAATGCAGTCACTGAGCACAGTGAGAGCATCACTCTTTGCACTCCTACACTGCTGAACATTATGTCCAGCTAATGTCTGTTAGGATTGTTTTAAAGCATAGCCTGGTATTAAGACCAGAACAACAGATAACTAAAGTAATTTAAAAAGACAGCCTGTGATAAGGCAGCCGTGTGGAGAATTGTTCTTTAGTTGAATTTCTTTTGCCTCAGAGCATTATACAACATTTCGTTTTGATATCCAAACATAAGTCTTGTTCTTACCCACACACACACACACACTCTGTCAGTCTCTTTCTCACTTATTTTCACGTGCATACCCGAACCTTTTGGTGATGGTGAAGACAAATTTGCACAGAGGCAGAATAAACTCATATTTTTGTTCTCAATTTCAGAGCATTGCAGCATGTGTGTCAGCCTAGGCATCTGTGACGTTTTTCTTCAGGCAATCCCCTACTAAAGTGCTAAATTTAGCAACAGGCTCGTATCCACAGCTGCAGCTGGATACAGATGAGCGGGCTGCAGATTAACCTGTTCATCAACTATTTTACCTCCGGCATGCTGCCTCACAGACCCGATTCTTTGATCAGAGCTATGGTCGTGCTATAGTCACTAGAGTAGTAGGTGATTCTTCAGTATTTGGAGTGATATGGATTTGGCTTCCAGTAGTGACCTCTCAAGTTCCTCTTTGAGCTATCCCCACCAGCGTAGTCTGACAGCTTGTCAAAATGTTCTAGTCAGAGATATAGCGTGGGTATGAGGTGAGAATGCCAGGGATTACACAATTCTTTTTTGCTTTGATTTGTGTTATATTTTCATTTATTAGTCATTTATAGCAGCTCAACTCAGGTAAAGACCATGACTTACATATTAGTACATGATGGTTGTTAGATGTTTGAATTTTCTATGTATTTTAAATTCTTCCTTTAACAATACCATATTGTAACACAATAGGGTCATCATATGGATTTACACTATTGCAATTAGTTATGAAAAGCTGTATCAGTATAGACATAACCAAGCTAACCACCAGTTATTCATAGACTTCATGTTGTAATATTAAGCTGAATAAATCACATACGACACTTAAACTCTATCACTAAAGGGTGCAGCTGTGACCCAGGATATAGACTGTGACCAGTAATTGAAAAGTCTCGGTAGGTCGATCCCCAGGTGCTCAGTCTGAATGTCAAGGTGTCCTCAGAATACTGAAGTTCAGAATTTGCCCCCATGTGTCACTGGTATATGAGTGTGTTGTGTGATCCTATAGCCCTGTATGAATATGGCTTGTTGTGTAAAGCACTGCACAATATCACTATATAAATGCTCTCAGATTACCGATTATGGTTTGTGTTGGTTTAAACTTTGATGTTTAAGGCTCCCCTTGACATGAATCAAAGTGAGCACATAGCCGTGTCACACGTGCGGTCAGTGCTGCTTTTATCCGACATCCGGAGAACAGAGTATTGGGAAATGCAGCTCCTCCAGTCTCTGTAGTTACAACTAATTAGCACCATTTGCTGGAAAAGGTTTTGAATTGTTGTTATGAGCAGGATTATTTTCACTGATTCCTTTCTAGTTGAGTAATTTTTTATTCTTAATAACACCAGTCTTATTACTGTTACTATTCCCTAATTTAAATGGTAGGAACAGCTTGATATCAGTACGCTTCTTCATCATACTGTACTGGAAGCATTGTAAATGTGTTGGTTTTTTAATGTTAACTGATCATGCTTTTCACCTCTGTTCACATTATTCTTCCTTGGCTATTTTCATTGCTTTGTGCCTTAACTGTGTTTTAAAAGGTGTGTGTCTGCATTTATGTTAAAGCTCCCAGAGATTAGTAAATACTCAGAAAACAAGGGACAGGAAATCCTCTTCACTGTCATGTTTTTAGACACTTTATGATCATGCTGTTGTCATTTTGCATCCTTTAAAAGTTGTTACTTAACAATATTCAGCACATAATTCCTAAACTGTTGGATTTCTTATATAAATAAAATGTGAAAATCTGTTGTTGTTGTTCATCCCTGGTCTTTGAATCTCTAACTGCACTTCACGCTAGGCTGCATCGGAGTTAAATTTCCTTCTGTGATTTGTGGTTCCGTGTCTCTTATGATGCTTCATATCAATTACAGCAGGTCCATAGGCGGCTGGAAATATTCTGGATGTCCGTCTCAACGTTTAGTTAAGACTGACTTCATATGTGCCTCGGTGGTTAGGGAATACTTAGCCAAAAATGTTTCTCATGCACAAGTCAAAGGCTACCCTATCCTGGTGAAGACTGAATGTTCACTGAAGCTTTTAGTACATTTCTGTGGTTTTGTGGCTGCTGCAACTTTAATGCATGGGGACATTTCCTGTTTCACGTTTGACCGAATTTTCAGAAATGCAGCAAAACCGGGTCCTTGTTTTGATGCAGGTGTTGGGGTATTATAAAATGTAATACACAGCATTTACAGAGAATTGTTCTCTTACTTTTTAATTAAAGCTTTAGAGCACAATTCTTTGTATTGCTTTAGGTTAGGACACTTCCAGGCCTTTACCACACATTTCTCATAGTTGTAACAGCTAAAGGTATGTGACCCTGTTTTGCTCTGTTGATTGTTCTTTTGCTTTTTGGAAAATGTATTTGTTTGGTTTTCCAGAGAACACTTTGTATCCGCTCTGGTTTAGTCCACTTCTTCAAGCCTATGGATTTGTAGGTTGCCTCATCCTTTATTAATGAGCTCAGAAACATTTTAGTTTTCTTATTGCTGTCCTTGTTTTGTGCTGATAATCTTTAGCATTTGTGTGTATTGTGAGCTATCGTGCCCTATATTTTCTCTC
Organism: Cichlasoma orientale; assembly: GCA_034780415.1. Taxonomy (NCBI): domain Eukaryota; kingdom Metazoa; phylum Chordata; class Actinopteri; order Cichliformes; family Cichlidae; genus Cichlasoma; species Cichlasoma orientale. Next base: position 99,308 of record JAVDPK010002170.1, read on the forward strand.
GGAGTTCTTGTTTATTTTTAAGGGATTATTTTTGTAGACTGAGCTCCCAGGCAGAGAAAGGTTTGACCTCTCAGTATGTCGAGATTGGGGATTTAATAACAGCTGTCTGAAAATATTATGGAACTGCTTTATTTCTATATGTTCTAAGAATACAGGCCATTCAGGGTCACTGAATCAGTAGCCAAGAATAAAATACAAACCATCTGTTTCATAAGCACGGTTTAACTCCTTTTTTGTCAGCACTTATGTGACAGGACCATCAAGAGCTTAACTTTGAGTGGCATTTGCTCAAAAGCGACATGTCACTGTAAACAGTCTTTGTTGGCCTTAAGATCGGTGGATTTTCAAGAATGGCACAGTACTTGTAGATAACATAAAATGGTTCTCCAGTTGCAGTCTGTTCTGTATCTGGATTTTGTGAAATCATTTCAGTGCACGTATTAGATAAAATTTGCCAGGCAGCGTCGTCAGTATATCTGCCTGTTGGAAGCAGGATGCCAAGATCAAGTAGCTACATCCTTTCACTGAAATGTGTGCTATAGCAAACATGTCTGCCTAGCAACACTTCTCTACGTGAAGATTTCCTTAGGTATGACAAATGCACACAGGCAGGCAGGAAGATTTCCCATTGAACAGACCAGATTATTCTGCTTCCTCATCTCACCCTCGCGCGCTCTCTCTCTCTCTTTCGTTCTCTCTTTCTTCCCAGGGACTGTGTAAATCAGCCCTGTTTGGTTTAAGCACACCTTGTTGCTCAAATTATGGTTTTGAAATCCCTACATGGCTGTGAAATCAGTGCTTGGTCTTATTATTCCACAATATGCTTCATAAAAAAACATTTTTTTTGTTTTCTAGACATTTATATAACCCAGTATATGCATATAAGCATTGTATGTGAGCTGCTAAGGTTACCATTTGCCCGTTTGTCATGCAGAGCATGTTTAATCTGAACCAAAAGTTGTCATTATGACTATATTACATAAGAACAGGGATTTCCTGTCCTCTATTTTTTAATCGTCTTCTGCTCCGTTAGACGTGTCAGCGGGGACAGCTGAAATGACAACTCCTCCTGAGCCCAGCTGTCTGCGGGGAATCTGCCATGTTCACTGGAGAATTAAAAACTGAAGCACTCGTTGCTCGCAGATGCGACCATCCCTCTTCTGTTTCCCCAGGAAATCCCAGAATCACCGAAGAGCTAGACCTAATTTTCTACATTTATTTGTATTTCTGTGATGGCTATTCCAAGTCTCTAGTACGTCCTTGTTGCAGCTAAGTTCATTCAGAGCCCTAATGGGTAGAGAAACTAAACAAAATCTTGATGCTAATATAACATTAAACAGCAGGATTCTATTTTTTGCAATTACATTCTCATTACAGTGATTAAGCTAGAAATGTTCAGACACAGCCTCAGGATGCATTAAGCTGCTAGAAAAGCATCTGTCGATCAGCACTGCCAATCTGTCTGACCTCGCTTCTCTTTCCATTAACTCTCTTAAGCCCTTTTTTACACACACACACACACACACACACACACACACACACACACACACACACACACACACCATCTTAGGGATGCTATCCTTTTCACATGGGTACTCAAACCCTCATGAATGCTGTTCAGTTAAACTCAGTAAGTGGAACTTAAACCACTGTTGGTTGACGGGCTGACAGCTACATATGATACAGCTGTGGTCATTCTTTGTGGCCGAGTGTATACTCGGTCCTGACATTGTCCTGAGCTGAGTTCCTTGGATAAGCTTTCATTAATTAACAGTAAGGTACTGTATGTACATAGAAGAAGCCTGAGTGAGCATGAAATGACATGTTACATCCAACACCCCCAACCGGTCACAGCAGATGGCTACTGGAGGTTTCTTCCTGTTAAAAGGGTTTTTTTCCGTCCCACTGTCGCCAAGTGCTGCACATAGGGTTGTTCATCTGATTGTTGGGGTTTTCTCTGTATTATTGCAGGGTCTTTACCTTAAAATATAAAGCGCCTTCAGGCGACTGTTGTTATGGTTTGGCACTATATAAATAAGATTAAATTGAATTGAGGTGAAACAACTACATTTGACATAATATTCATATGCTATTGTGATTATTCAGTTTGAAGCTTATTCAGCTTGTGTTAAGGTGTAACAGCCCTATTTAATTGCACACTGCAAGGAAATCCTTATCTGTGTTTAGTCTTTACAGAGGGCTACAAAAAGCCTTTGCTTGAAAACCTAGCTTACACAGATCAGGTCTAGAGACTTGCCAGTTTATGTACCAATCTCAGCTCGATGGAAACAATCTGCCTTTGAAAGCGAATTAGAGAAAGACTGCATGTGACACTCACGCCGGTGACAAATGTCAATTTTGGAAGTCCTTTTCCCCTTTCAGCTGCCAAGGGCATTCTTTGTATTTTGTGCTCAGTGTGTGGAATTGATTCAGAGAGCCAGTGCCTATTTTTAGAGATAAGACTGCGGTTGTGCCGAAGAATTGCTGCTCACAACAGTACCCAACATTACTTCTGTGGTCAGATGAATTTCTGACGCTCTGTTCATTAAAGAAGTTGTCTTTGCTGCAGTATGTGCGCTGTAGTTTGCAAGAGGTCAGTTGTCTGAGCTCCTGTACAACCAGAACAGACTCCTGAGGCTTCATTATGGCATAGCAACATCGATGGGCCTAAGCCTCTTACTGACCAGGGCTGTAATGTTGAGGAGAACATAGTCAATAATTTTGATTGTGTGTGTTCTGCAGCAGTCTTCTCAGGGATTGGTAATAAAGGATGTAAGGCCGTCAATAAGTAGAATAAATTTTTACAGCCATTTGTGAGTATTTACAGCTGTTACACGGTGAATTTGAAACTGAATGTTGTCCTTCAGTCTTTTGTTTTCTTTCTTCATCGTCTCTTTCTTGAAAAAGAGCGCTGTTATTGGTTTTGGTGAATTTTAGCTGACTGCAGTCGTGATCAGGGAAATACACATGTTCTGTTCTGAACATTCAGCTTATCTCTCCTCTTCCTCCCCCACACACTGAATGAGGTACAGGGCCCTAGCAGTCCTCTGCATTCACTCACTGTGATATTTTAGAAGCTCAGTAATTTTATTTTTTTGTATATCCTCAAATCAGTCACTTAATCAAGGCAAGGCGATTACAGTCCCGGCACAAGAAAGGACACTGTAATAACATATGGAGGGGCAAGAAATTTGTTCAGCACTGCTAACTAACAACCAACTATTGAGTCCAGCTCTAACAAAAGGAAGTAAAATGTTTTCAGGTGTTGTTTGATTGTTTCCATCGCCATTGATACAAAAATGGCTCTTTATTGTAATAGAACAGTTTCACATGGTCTGAGCCTCCCTACTGTTTCCCTCCTAAACACATTGTCACTAATTAGCAATTTAACAGCCACACTCTAAGGCATTATGTGAAGATTAGAGTTACTTATTTTTAGTACATCATCCGCTACGACTGATTTATCTTGCGACAAACAATGAATAGAAGTTCATTCATCCCAAATGTGCTCTGTGATGAATGAATACAAAGCAGCTTAATGCTCAGGCCAGTTTTTGCTTGATAATAGTGCTGAGAAAAGAACTCCTGATTATGTGCATGAAAGACTACAAGAGAGCCTCGAAGTGCAAGCATTTGTCCAAAATGACTTTGACTCTGAGTTCAGTACCAAGCCAGTAGGCAGTGTGACCACTGCAGTGCAATTTGATGCGTCATGCAAGTGAAAACTTGAGTAATGAATTAAACGCTGAGGTGGTTTATTAAGTTGTGAGTAACACACTGATGAAGTCTTCCCCTTTGGCATTGTCTTGACTGCGCTGCAGAAGGGTTGCATGTTGAAAAAGTAGAACAATAACTTTTTGTTTTGTTTTTTTTTTGAAAGAAGAATCAGTTATTATCAGCTATTTGACATCAGTAGGTATATACTCTTAAAATATCTGATAGGCATGCTCACAGCAATGCCTGCTAACATTTCTTAAAAAGAGCAGTCATGTCATCATGCAGTGATTAGGTGTCAGTTATATGTAATGATTTTTCTCTTCTGCTTCTGTCTGGGCTTTTGGTCCTTTTTTTTTGTTGTTGTTTTCCAGATATAGTCAGAGGGATTGAAATGCATGCTGCCAGTCTAAAGAAAGTTGGCACATGTGCCTGTGGTGAATTATTAAATCATAGTAAATGTGACAGGCATGATTTATTGGATTGGACATATTTTTTGTTGGCGTATTTTTGTAACAGTTCATAGATCCTGTTGTATTTGTTAATTACAAAGCGTTGGTGTGTGTGTGTGTGTGTGTGTGTGTGTGTGTGTGTGTGTGTGTGTGTGTGTGTGTGTGTGTGTGTGTGTGTG
>JAVDPK010002170.1:103752-176378 GCA_034780415.1 Cichlasoma orientale
TGTGTGTGTGTGTGTGTGTGTGTGTGTGTGTGTGTGTGTGTGTGTGTGTGTGTGTGTGTGTGTGTGTGTGTGGTGTAATTTTTAGTTGAGACATTTTACAGGACTGTTAAAATGAACGTTGACCTGTTGCAGTGTAGTTTTGGTGGTGGGAGTTAGTCAGTTTGAAAAAATGCCAGAAGAAGCAGGGGTTAAAAATTATTAATTTATGGATGGGTTAGGTGTGTATTGATTACTGTACCAGTTTAATAAATATGTCGATTTTTAGAAGTGACTAAGTCACGTGTCAACAGAGGTGTGGTGTTGTAATTAGAAGCAAACCACATGGTTTCAGTAACCATGTAAATAAGCATTATGTTTTTTATATTTTATTTAAATTTTTTATTATTTTAATTGAAAGCTGTTCGATGTGTTTGTCGTTGATGTCATGTTCCCATTATCTATTTGTGACTATGAGGTTTTAGTCAGGGTTGTTATGTGGGCTTAACGTAGACGAAAAGGTTGACACTATATCCGGCAGCTTGCGCTCCGGTTCCTAGTCTTTCCCAATCCTCAGTACCTTCCACATGTCACAGCATCATATTTCTACCATAGTGGTGGTGACTGCATAAACCATAACCTGTGCTAAAGTGGTGTCATGGTGTACTCAGCTGCTCTGTTAAAATGAGCAGACATTTATAGTGAAGGAAATGGCCCCAAATTTTTCCCTGTCACCCTGACATTCAGTATGAAGTAGTTGTCACAGGAGGTCTCCGTGCTTCTCGCTGTCTTTGTTACAGGAATTAGCATTCAGAAGGTCATTTATAGCTTGTTTTCTCTGCTTTCTATCCACAGTGTGAAACTTAAATCAGATTTGAGTTCAATTAAACCACCTTTCCCCCTCAGGGCTCTTGTCAAGTCTATGAGACCAAAAGGTCGCCACTCTAAGAATAGGGTTGTCAGTTAGCAGTAGCCTGTTTGCTGGATTCCTTTGATGGCGGTTTCTTCTTTGACTGCTTTACTATACGTGTCTGCTCCTGATGGCATCTCTTTTAATTATCTCCTTGGCACACTCGCTGATCCACTCAGATAAGCTTCAGTATTATATTACAGAGAGTGTGCCTCTCATCTACTGTCTCATCAAGCTGCAGGCAATGTGGTGTTTACTTTTCAACCTCCAGCCATTATCATGTTTCTGATGTTCGCTCTTACATGTGCCTGTTCCATTTATCTGAGAGTAACCGTTATTGTTAATTAGATCAGTTTCTAATGTACAAAAATAATAGAGGAAGTGATGATGTTTCGTTTTACTTGTTTTCCTTAATTTTTAAATCCTTGATCAAGCTGAATTTGCTCGGTTGAAATGCAAAAGATACAGCAGCGCTGAAGAAAAGCGTTTCAGTTACGTGTGTGACGTGTCTGTCTTTAACATATATTGTCATAGATTAAGTTACATAATAAATATTTCATGGGCAGTTGAACAGACCCACGTGAGAAACCCCTTTTCTGGGGCTATAGACAATGCAAAGTCCTGAGCATTCATCCTTCCTTTTTTCTCCTGACAGAATAAGTAAATGAAATCACACTGCGGGGCAACAGATGGATAAAGATGAGCACAAAAATGCACCACTCTTTCTTTGTAAAGCTGCTGTAAATGCACAAGATTTTAGTGCATTGCTCTCTCACGCTACTGTGGCTCTCTGAATATTCCTCCTCATAGCTTCTCTTCATATCCCTCCCACCACATTCCCTCCCCCTCTCTCTCTATTTCTTTCTCTCTCTCTCTCTCTCTCTCTCTCCCCTTCCTTCCATCTCTCGCCTGTGTGCACCATGCCGCTTTATGCTGAGCACAGGGCATACAGATGTAAGTTTAATCCAGGCAACAGTGAGACCTGAGAGGTGAATATGAGGTTGCCCTTTTACTAACATGTAGTAGTATTCAGTCGAATATGCATCAGCCAGCGTAATTGCCGAGGCGGACCTAGAAGGGGAGATGAAAACCTCCTGGAACTGTGTGTCGTGTTTTATTCTTTCAATCTCTTTGTGTGGATTTATTCGTTGCCACTCAGCAAGAGGTGCAATCTTTAACACTAAGATCAGTTTTAAAAAGGAAATTGCAAGACTGTGAATCTGCCTGCACGCTTCTGATGAGCCTCTGATTAATAGGAAAAGCAAGAGGAGGACATCCGAGTGAATCAAGGAAAAACTTACAGTGGGAAATCTGTTTTGTTTTTTTAAATTGTTGTTTTGTTCACTGCATTGTGTTGGACTTGAGTTTTGTATGTCTCAAGTCTGCAGTGACTGCACATTTCTATAATGTTTTGCTTGAATTTGGACTTCGTTTGCCAGGATTTTATTTTCATCTGATAAGCAATTCATCACCGTTTTTACACATTTCCTCTGTCCTCCAGCGTTTTGAGCTGGACAGTAACTGTAGAGACTGGGCAGTGATTTCTTACAGAGGCGCAGAGTGAAGCTCAATTCTTGAGACTGAACCATCTCACATTCCCGAGAGGATTCTCGGGCTTTGCACCTCTTGGTTTGTCTTACCTAATTCATAAAGAGAGTTTAATTAGGGGATCTGCAGTTGGGACAGTCGGCCAGAAGCCAAAATGCAGGTGTCATTAGTGTGCACGGACCATCGTGGGGGGGTGAGCCGCAACACAGAGGACCGGCTAAATCGACAGAATGCCAACAGCCCCAGCACAGGCACTCGCAGCAAGTTCAGAGCAGTGGCGATGGTGGCTCGCAGTCTTGGACAACTCTCTGTTCAGAGTGTGCCTTCCTCCAGTGAACAAAGTGTGAAGACTGGCATGAAGTATAGGTAGGGCATGTCTTAACAGCTTTGAATCCGCCCACCAAAATTTCAAGACATTCAGCATTTAAATTGCCATATCCAGTTAAAGCAGAATAATGAGATTATGGCTGTCAAATTCTGTAGCTCAATCTAAACTATGTTACCAACAAGATATGCATTTTTCCCCTTTACTTTGCTAGTTTGACTTTATTATTACTTTGTGCCAAAACTGCCAACCCCCTGCTGTCTCAGATCACACCTAGCAGAAGTTAGTCATCAAAATCAGTTATTTAAATTTTCCCAAGCTTTTAACTATTGAGCAGTGAGGAAAGATTGCAATTTTAACTTCTTATATTTCTATTGTACTGTAAGAATTCCCCTGTAGTGAGTTATTAATATTATTATCCCTAGTGCAATAATTAATACTTAACATCTTTTGTTTACCTTAAAATGATAATATATTAGTGTCATGCGTATCACTGCAGATTGTCTCAAACTTGATATAACGGGAATAATTGTATTTCCAGTCACAAGCTAAATAAACAGTAGACAGTTGTCAACCTTTATGTAAAGAACATTCCTGATGTGCTAATGGAAATTGCCATTGAAATTACGGAAAAACATCAACACGTTGCAGTTTGGCTTTTGCCTGCAACACTGTAAATGTTATTATTACACTGCATTGAATTTTATTCCACCTCTCCAGACAGCTGATTGCTGATTACGTGCCGGTGAAACAGTTTCTTCTTTTCACTTAAGGCAAATTACTAATCCCCTCTGGGGACATGAAGACTGATGACGGTGTTTTATCTAACACAGAACATACTTAACATTTAATCGAACGTTTACTTTTGGAAAGGCATTTAAATTAAAATGCAAATGTGTTCTATATGTGCAGTGAGTCGTTCAGATTAGTCCGGCTTTGACACGAGGGCTGAAAAAGCAGCTCAATAATAGTAAATGTGGAAAATCTTTAAATGCATATTGAAGCGCCGAGGGTAGAAGAGTGAATGGCAAATTGAGCAGCAGTACAGAACAAAGAATTCTGCATGCATCAGTGAGAAAACGAGTTCACCTTTCTTTTCAGCACTGTGAGGCACAGTGCATCACGGACTGCTGCAATCTGGACAGAATACAGTGTATCCGCTTTGCACAGGAGAGTTGATTCAGTCTTGTCAGGAGTTATTTTTCAGTAGTGACTCTCTCGCTATATTTTCCCACATGTGACTCAGCCACTCACTGAAGACGATCAAACGCTGATTCAAATGCAAGAAAAATTAAGAGCAGTATTAATATTTGATATTTAAGATTTATTTTTATCTGTTGGTTAACTAGCAACTAGCACTACTGCTTTCTTTTATATGAGAACCTTGACTAATGTTGAAATTCCTTGCAGTTTGTAGCCTTGTGTTGCTAAGGTATGCTTTCTCTTTTGCTTCAAGGTGTTTTTAGTTAGGGATTTAAAAATTCACTTAGTAAAATACCATTATTGACTGAAGAGTCACATTATATATAATACATGGATGTTTGTTTTTTGCAGTACAATATAGGAAAGTAAAAAGGCCCCTTACTAGTCTAGTCTTTTACCAACATGATCACCAAAGGTTGTTGTGTGCTTAGCAAAATATTTATGTTTAAACTGTTATGAATCTGTTAATAGTAAAATAAAAAATGCATCTTTTTCAGAGTTAAAACCTAAAGACAAAAAGTGAAGGTGATGTGTCCGTCAAAAGGTGTACGTTTTCATTAAGAATGTCTGGTCTGTGATAGTTGACTGAGAACATAGTTGTTTTGAGGCAATCCATTACCCATCCTCAGCGCTGCTTTCAGAAGCCACATCACAATCCTTTGCATCTAATTTGCTAGCGGCAGCCTCATCGTCTTGGCGCACTATCATTATTGAGGCTAATGACAGTGAAATGAGTAAAATCATTTTCTGCTCGGGGGGCCAGTGGCTGTTTTGTGTTCTTTGCTTCCGCAGTGTAGTCCAAACTACATAACAGGCTTCGTGTTTGTGAACCAGGCCCATATCTGATGTAAACTGAAGGTAATGCAGGCCTAAATGCAGCATGAGGCTCAAAGAATCATGGACTGAGGCTACTACATAGTGTTTGTGGTTTTGTTTTGAAGAGATGGGACTGAAAGGGAAGGAAGGAAGGAGAGTGAAAGCAAGAGAGGGAGACTGCTAAGGTTAATGCTGGTGTAGGCACTTTGCCCAAGAGGAAGTACAGTTGGCTGGAGTGATCTGTGCTCATGTCACTTTGAAACATGCCTCTTGGAGGTGAAGCTTGGAAGCCCTTTAACATGGCCTTGCATTTTGCTCTTTGTCCTCAAGCATTTCCCCCTCTGTGTTTAAGAAAGATTGAATTTTTCATTATGCCATTTTGACAGCTGAAGAGGTTGGTGATTTTATAACTGTGGCCCAAAAAGAATACAGTTAAAGCTGTCTTATCCACCCAACAAAACTTCCCCCATTATCCTCACTGCAGAGTTGCAGTGTGAAATTCACATTAGCTTCATTTGCATACCGTTCTTCCGTTTCCTTGAATGGCAGCCTTGGATCAAGACAGTCCTCGTTTATGGGCGGGGATTCAGGTTTAGGAGTGACCTCTCGCCACAAGGCCAAGAAAATCATTAAAGAGAATATTTCCTCAGGTACGGAGGGGATTGTAGCACTTTTATTCTGCTGCTTGTAGCTCTGAAACGAGGCACTGCATCTGCCTGGTCGAAATCATCAAGCGGGACTGTGAGAGCCTGCACCTCTTCCAAGGAATGATTAAATGCCTTCAGTCAGGACTGAATTAATGATGCACACAAAATGGCTTGTGATTATGTAAAGTAGTTCTTCTCAAGGAATGGAAGAATATCTGTGAGATTGGGCAGGCAGAGCAGGTGGAGAGCCAATCCCATAAGACCCCTGCCATTCAGTCCGGTATCAGCTCCTCATTCAGTCACACAAACCCTCGCCTTCACAGGAGATACTTTTACATCCCAGTATGTAGCAAATAAACTGCTGCAAAGTAATGCTGAGGTAAATAGGTTTTTGGATGTATCACTTTTCCACTGGGCTGCCATTTTTGTGCTTTGTGCAGTCAAACTTGTGCGAGTTCATCTTAAACTGCTGTGCTCTACAGGGATAGATTTCCAAGGCACACTCTTTGTTCTTTGCCACAGTCCGCATCAGCTACAAAACACTTATGCTGTGTTGCACTCAGTGTCGTTTACTGCAGAGGCCATGTAAATCGGAGCTGACTCATCTGCTCCCCTGGTGTAAATCTACAAGTAATTCGCCTTAGCCCAAACTGTCAGTAGGATTCCTCACATGTCTGGAGGTCCAGTTTTGGTTGTAAAGTTGACAGTGAATCACAGCCAAAGTAAATAGCTACCAGCAGTGTTGTGTAAGCGACTGGAATTTAAATCCCACCATTGCGTTGTGTGAAATTGTCATTATTGATGATGATAACTAAGACTGAAATTGTCTTTGTATAGTGCACCTTGGAAGTTACTTGATGTAGCAGATGGCAGAGATAAAAGTTTTACAAATGAAACATTTACACACTAATTATCACGATACAGCTTTAATGTTATTTGCCGTGACTGCAGGATTGAAGATAAATCTGTGGTGCTCATTTCTGGCAACATTTTAGTCTGTGTAAGGGAAATTTTTAAGAATAATGAGTATGAGTGTTTCTTTTTTCCACTATTTCACTACACAAATGCCAAACCATGCATCGCTCTGGCTCGGGTGACAAAAGCTGTGGGTGTGAGATTTGGGGCGTCGTGAGTGTGGGTGCCTGCTGGGACGTTTTCCTGCCTTCTGAGGGCTCTCGTCATCAGGGAACCAGCTTTCCACAGCCTGCACTCCCCCTTAAAATATGAATCATAAATAAACCGTGGTGGTTGAAAAGAACACACATGCAGCAGTACAGTTTGGCCACTCTGAGGTAAATACTAAGCATCATCCACAGGACAGATTTGAGGCCACAGTAGCCACTTAGGTACCATCTTAAATGTGCAGAACATTTGCCATCTGTTTGCTTTGGGCATGCAGGGAGAAACTGCCAAACAGTGGCATGGTTCATTTATTGATGCAGGCTCATATTTCTCTGTATGCACTGAGGTTTTGTCTGTGTTGGTGCACAGGAGAGTGAGTGAGCTTGGAGGGGGGGGGGGGGGATTTTGCCAATGTATCTATAAGCATGTCTGCATGTAAAAAACACACAGCTGTTCTTTATTTGCCTCGCTGATAGAGTTTAATTAGAGCCTCTGTGTGCGTGCCCTAGCTCCGCTCATTTTTCTCTGCATGTTATTTTCATAAATGCACTAGAAATAGCTTAGATTTATTAATTCTTGTGTTCACTGCCAAGAAGAGGTAGTGTGCAACAGAATAGATTTGCATTATAGTGAGACATCCTTTTTTTTTTTTTTTTTTATAAATTCCTTTCATTGTATTTTTTTCTCCTGAAAGGTTAAACGTACCTGTAGGGCATAGTATAACAAGTTAAAATACAAATTTAGTATAAAGTTTGATACATACAGTGTGTGCACAGTGTTTTTAAGAGTACAGATAGCTTCCAACAACTGGCTGTTACTGTGCATACAGTAAGGAGACGGGTTTATATTTCCATTTATTGATTCCACTGAATCAACAGACTTGCTTTGGCAGTGAAATTTACATTTAACACTGCGTTCTGCATTAGAAACATTTGAACTGCATTTTATGTAATGTATAATGCAGTGATCAAAGAAAAAGAAATGTAGCCCAAATGTGAGGCTCTAATACAGCAGGAGGCTAGAGCTTTAGCTTATGTGGACTGATGCTCAGTCATGTATATTATGAATATTTAACCTCAACATTTTTTTAATTAGCCAGATGGTGTGAGTTTGCTCCTAATTGATATAGCGCCCAGTTGTAATCTCCTTCTTATCAGCAACATCTTTTACCAGCTTGTTTTTAAAGCCTCTGATTAGAGTGTTTCAGCAGTCGGTTATTTAGATTGGGGATTCATCTCTTCATCTCTGTTTTTCCTTATTGGATTGTTTGGTTTTGTCAAATTTCAAAAAAACTTTAAAAAAAAAAGTCACAATTTCCCAAATCTAAAACTATTTAGTTTATAATCATAGAAATCAAAGCATTTGAGTACAACTCTGTTTTCAAAAAAGAGGGACTGTGTTAAACCTGAAAGGGGTTCAAAGATAAACTATCATATATATCAATAATGCTCATTTTGAGTCAGATGTCAGTGACACATTTAAAAAAAAAAAACAAAAAAACATTTGTGGCAGTTTGACTGCTTCTTGCCTGGAAACTGATGGGACTGCTTGCTGGTTTTGGAAGCCAGATATTTCCCATGTTTGCCTGATGGGGGATTTCAGAAGCACAGTACTTGAGTTTTTTCTAAGCCAGGATTATAGAATATATTGTCTCTTGGTATTGACATGATTTAAAATATGTCAGAGTGTTAATTTAGAGAATGGCTCAATGGCCAATATTGATATCACAATGCTCGAGTATCTGCTGATACCAGGAACCCGATACCATTGTTTTCCCTCTCTTAAACAACGAAGTTGTTAATAATACATTTGTCAGTGACTGAGCTCAGATATCAGTTGTGAAACCAATCATGGAAACTTTTTCCGAGCATCAGCTGTGATTATTGTGATTTACTCATGACACAAATCTCTGAATCTGTATGCTATCATAGTTTCATTATGCATTTATGGGTTGTATTGGATTATACTTTTTTTTTCTTCCCTGATTTCCAACCCAAGAATCTTGGTTGGTATCAGACCAACATTGTTACTGAGTACAGCTTAGCATGATATTACAGACACAGTATACAGTAAGAATCATTGCTTGGATTTGGAATACCCTGCAGGTTCTGCTAAGCTTCCATTTGCTCTTTCCATTCCTGTAGGCACTGGCAGATTTATTCCCAGACAAGAACCTCTGAAAATGACTGAGTTAGAAGAAAACAAATTCAGTCTTGGGAAAACCCTCTGAGCCAACAATCTGTTTAGGTCCAAGAAGAAAATAAACTGCCATTGACAGCTGTCTTAAAGTGCTTCACTGCCACTGGCTCTGTGTTTCTGGCTGTTGTATGTAGATGTTTCCATACACAATATTAAATCAAGTTTGACATCTTCTCAAGCTGCTGACAAGTATGACACTGCAAGCAAGCAGAATACAGTGTGTGTAATGTTGAAAAATCACAGAACAAGTAGAACAGTACAGTGCTCCTTTTTTTTTCCTTTTAAAGGAAGTTAACTCATTGAAAACTGCATACAGTAGTATAACTAAACACATTGCATTTTTGACAGTTGCAGGAAACCCCATGTTAGTTGCAGTTAAACAGTCTAAGGTACATGTGCCTCCCTGTTGTCATAAACCTGCCTTTATTTATTTGACACACTAGTTTGGCCTTGGCTAAAGGGATAGTTAGTAAATATTCAAATAAATGCTCCAGTGCACCCCATATTCCTTTGTTGTGTTGAAGACTTAGTTGCATTTAACTCAGACATTGACATACAGTAGATCAGGACTTGATGTTTTATGTGGGTGCAAGAGCATATTTACAATAAGCTGGTTTTTAAAAGGTAGTGTGATAGAGGGATATTAAAGTGGTAAGATTTGTAACATGATACTCTGTTGTGTACTTTATAGTGCCTATACCAAAAAAAAAAAAAAGCTTTTAGAAAGACAGAAACAAGAAGTGGTGAAATTATTTAATGCTACGCTAAGCTTATTAGCTTCATTATAATAGACAGATATGCGTATTGATATTGATCTTCTCATACATCTTTCAGTAGTACAAAAAGAGATTAGCATATTTGCCAAAATGTTTGATCATTTCTGTTAATTCAGCTTCCAAAAGCACCCAAACATTTTTCCCATTCATCTGCAGTCCAAACTCACTCTCACACATCCATCTTTGGCTTTTATCTGAAGCAAGAATATGTTTTTGTTTTAAGTTCCAAAAAAAGGTCATGCAGCTGGCAGTGATGAGCAAATCCTCAAGGTGCAGGCGCAACAAAGAGCTGAATATTTTCATGTTTCATACCAGTAAGGTGAATCCTGAGGTAATTTGATAATTAGGGTTAACGTGCTGTATGCTAATACAAAGCAGATAATGGTAGTATTTTTTTTTTTTTTTTTGGTGAACCACAGTTAACATTTGTAAGAAGCTTTTCAAAGTGGTTCAACCTCGGTCTCTCTTTGGTTATTGCCTGCATATGCAGGCGACACCACCGTGATGCCGTGGTTAACGCTGTCACCTTGCAGCAATACGGTCCTGGGTTTGAATCCATGTCTTAGTGGATTCTCTCCATCTGGCTTCCTCCCACAGCTCAAAGGCATGCATGGGGATAGGTTAAATAGTGATTCTAAAGTGGCCATGAATGTCTGTCTCTCTCTCTTGACCCTGCAACATACTGGCGATTAGTCCAGGGTGTTCCCTGCCTCTCGCCCTATGGCAGCTGCAAACACTGAACTGGATAATCTTAATCAGGCTCACTACAGTTAAATGTTAGCATCTCTGCATAAACTGACAGTTGAGACATAGATGTGTCTTGCATAGAAATGTTAGGTAAACAAAGGAGTGTTTACCTTGATCCAGCATCATCTCCAAATGTGTTTGTAGGGACACTTGTTTATCTCCTTTCCTTGACTTTTTTTTTATTGTCCTGTACGTTTGTCAGTGTAAGACCCAAATGCCCAGTGTGGAGAGACCCCACACATGGCATTTGATGCAGGATGAAGGAGAGACAGGTGAGCCAGAATGAGTTATCAGAAACACGGTGCTAAAGGGAACAAAAAAATGTTAAAAAAAAAAAAAAGAGTCCACTTATTGTCAATAATGATGATAGATTGAAGCATTTCTTGTTGTTTTGACTGGCACTGTAGCTCACTAGTGTCTCTCTCAGCAGTAGCTGTGTATTTTTGTGTTTAGATCACGCAGTGTATATTATTGAAGGTGGATAGCGCTACCTTAACGAATACATGCCGTTGAAGTGTGAGTCATGCAAATTTACTCTAGCAGAATCCATGAATACAAATAAGGAGTTGGAAATAAGCATAATAGGTGCCCTTTAAGTGCACCCCCGCCCCCAACTCAAAGTGTCATATAGACCTGAATGGAGGAGAAAACCACCTGAAGCTGAAGTTGAAGCCATGGATGGGGTTGTATTAATAGTTCTGCTCAGTGGACATACCTCTCAGCACATTCATCTCTGCAGCTCTGCGACCTTGTTTCCTCATTCATCACTCTATCCTGTCCACTGACTTTAACCCTCTCAGCCTGCTCAACTCTACGCAGTTCACACACGGAGAAACTTTGAGCAGACGAGAGGGACAGAAATAGCACGTCTTCTTTCTTGTTGGTAGGGGGCTGTTTAGCCAAGGTATTGGTAGGGGAAACATTACAAAGACTACTAACAAGGCAGAAAAATAAAACACGAGCTGTCATCATGATTGTGAGAAATACTGTTGTGCGTTGAATTTTGAGATTAAGCTGAGATTAATTAATGTTGGGTGGCACCAGCTCTACTTTTTACTTAACAAATTCAAGGGATAACTTGGGTATATAATTTTCTCACATGAGCTTAGCACTTGTCTCCACACAGTGGTGAGTAATGTGAACAAATGTATTATTAGGATAAGATAACACCATTCTTTTGTAGTGTGTTTTGAGTTCCATATCACATGGTAGAAGAAACAGTAAGTGAATTTGACAAAGTCCAAATCATTAAGAACCAGAAATCTGGGTCGGACCATCTTTTAAACTGCAAGACTTGTGAGGTACTTGTGAGAACCCACTGACAGGAGTCAGAGTCGGGATAACCCATAAAGTGGCACCAGCGTGTTGCAAGATGTACCGGAACAAATCAGATCTGTGGCAACTCCAAAACACAATTTACAGGACTCAGATCTGCTGCTGCGTCTTGGTTGCCAGATACCACAGGGCACCTTTAGAGGCTTCTGCAGAGCTAAAGCGATGTTTTACTGACATGCAAAGGATGATTAGGAAAGGGTAGACTTAATGTTGTGTTTCATCAGTGTATATGGCTGATATGCCGTTATTAGATATGACTTTCAAAGGCCTAAGGGTTGCATGCCCTGCTCAATATCATTGGACATCTCTCTCTGTAGTGTCAGCTTGATTCTTAAGCTGATAGGTGTCGTTGTGTAACATGCTAAATTATATTGATGTGTAAAATTATATTAATTGCTCTGATGGGGTCTCTAGAAAGTTTATTTGCAGGGACATGATTGGATGGGAGTGTATAATTTGTGGGAAGCTACATATTTAAGGCCATTAACAAGCACAGCTACAGTAATGTGCAAAAGATAAAAAAAAAAACAAAAAACATTTTTTTTAATGCAATGAATGCAGGATGGTGCTCTGGGTGGCCATAGTGTTTCTGATTGAATATGGCTCTTTATAATTTCAGCTCTGTGTTTGTTGCCATGCTGCAGAATGAGTCATTAATCTACTGATCACTGCTTGAACAATTAATAATAGATGACAAAAAGAGTCAGGGGTGGTCCCGGATATTTCTCTGACTTAAAATTGATCTATAAAGTGAAAGGAAACATATTTCCAATAATTAACTACTCATCCAGGATTTGTATCAAACTAAAGTGTAACTTGTGTAGACAAACCCCAAACAGAGTCCAAGCCCTGTTTTAATCACACACGCACACACAAACACACCACAGTGAAAACATTTACTGCTCACTTGGGTCTTGTACATACTCCACATGTCCTTTTCACTGGGTCCTTTCTGTCTTTTTCTGTGTGGCTACAGTGTTGTCACTGTCCTGTACTGTACCTGTCTCCCTCATTATTAAAGAGGCTGTGAGATGGATGACTTTACTGTTGTGGTTCATGTCTGCTGAGGCTCAGCAGGAACATGACTCCCGCATACCTACAGGCCCTTGTGGAGGATTGTTGCAGAAATGCACAAAGCAGTATTCAAGGCCACTCCAGTAAAATATTGAAGAGAACAATGTGCTGACAAAGGTACATCCTTACAATAGGAACAATGACAAGGGCGGAACTGTTACTCTGTTATTCCTCTTTCTTTTTTAGGTTTGCACTGCACTGTGCAGTATTTAAGGTTTCGGCATGCTCATGCAACAGTTAAGACAGAAAACTTAATCCACCCTGATGAAAATGTTTACTTTGCATCTCATTTTCTCAACATACTTGTGAACTATAAACATAATTAAATACACTACAGCAAATATGCTCCACTGACAGTTTGAGTCAGGAAACTGTTCTTGGTGTCGGTTATCTCTGTGATGCTGCACAGCAGTGCCCCAAGGGGCAATTTTACTCATGCAATTAAGAGGCAGTTAACTGTTGATCAGCTCCAGTGGTTTGCCACAGTAGACTTGTGCTGCGGTGCAGCGTTAGGACACATGGACTCATTAGATCACTCTCTCTTCTCCCTCATGACAAACTGTTTGTTTATGAAACAGGAGGCTCCTTTACATGATGTCATTTTGCTCTCTGATTTAAACTGTAACACGATTGCCAGTCTTCACTGACCCAGAGCGATAGTTTTAATGAGGCTCTTTATAGAAATAAGTGGAACACAAACAGCAAAATACACAAACTGAATTTTCAGTATCGCTTGATCTCACTGAAACATTTTGATGGCTTAGAAAATGGAAGTTTTGCATCAGAAACCAAATAATAGCAATGAATGGAGCATCTATGCTGGTTTAGTGACCTGAGAAGGAGCTAATAATGTTGAAAGGTAGTGAGCATGTAGTTGGACTAACTCTTCTAAAATAAATAGTATAAATGGATACGACCTAAAACACAAGAGCTTGTTTGTTTTGTTTGCTACACAAATGTATGGTAACCTGAGGGGATATGATAATGCCGAGGTTTTAACAGCTTTAGTCTCTGTTTTTGGACGTGGTGTTCAGACCACATTGAAGAAAGTGTTTTGTTAGTTATTGCAGCAATTCAACAATCTTATCATGGCTTCACAAAACACCCACTCACATACATACACAGTCCCACTTGTTACAAGCAGTCATATAATACACACATCTATACACACGCACACCTTTGTCTCCCTCTCTACCCCTTATCATTTCAGCTCTTCTATACAGCCAGTCTTATAAAAATATATTAGATAGCCTCCCACATGCTCACGTTGACTCCTGCACATGTTACATCATCTCTGCCACATTTCTTTTATCTTTTTTACACTGCCAGATTATCTCGTGAAGGAGGTTGACCAGAAACAGCACAGTAATAACTTAATAAAACTATTGTAGTCTGCACGTTTTCGCAGACCTGAAGAGACAGGTTTGATTTCCTTGTGAAACAATTCTAACACAGTCCTCATAACAAATCTGTTATGATACTGAGGAACCATAGGCATCTTAGAAAACTTTAAAAGCGTGCACAAACCAAAGATGTAACCAAAGCTGTGATTGTCAGCAGAGGGGTCTGTCTGGTCTGTGATAGGCTCAGAGATGCCAGCTTTAAGAGCAAGTTGTTGTGAGTAGTCAAGCTTCTGCATTGCTGCAGGGGATTTTAGTCAGATGGCGGCTGAGGGATCCTAGTGTGCTGTGAGAAATTTCAGTGGATGTCATGGTGGGCCTGTTTAATACTCGCTTCCTGTCTTTGATTTTCCCTGACATTTTTGTGAACACACACACACACCTTCTCATTGTCAGCTCATATGTCGCTGTCCTTCATTAGCCATCCACTCAACATGTGTCAGTACTGCAGTATGTGCAGGCTGGCACCAGATCCATACAAAGCCCTGTTCTTCCCAGCTTCTGTCAATCTAAGCCTCCACTGCAGTAACAACCTAAGGATGAGAGAACTCTACTGAGCTTGAAAGGGTTATTTATTTATTTATTTATTTTTCAAGCAGTTGTTCCTGAAAGGCTGTGCTGGTCACAGCCACCGCCTGAGGACAAAATATCATAAATCACTGCCACCTCATTGCTACATTAATTTTAATGTATTTTCCTCTGTTTTGACAGAAACCTCGGGAAGTCAGGCTTGCGGGTATCCTGTCTTGGATTAGGTAAGATCACGAGACAAACTGTTTTCTCCAAGCCAAAGACTCTTTGTGACAGACCGGGGAGGGGAATATAAAACCTGTTCTCTGCACACAGAGAAAGTGTCACTAAGCAGAGTGTGAAAAAATAAGTTTGTCTGCTGTACAAAAAAATGCTCAAATTCTATTATCCAGATATTTCTTTTTTTAGACAGATCTTGTTTCATGTATGGGCAATATAACCTGTGCATGCATGTTTGTCTACTAATTCTCTGACCCCACCTCTGTCATTCCCTGTAGGAACATGGGTGACGTTCGGAGGACAGATAACGGATGAGGTGAGAGCAGATGCATGTTGTCAGCTTCCATCTGTCAAAGCTTTGCAATGGAAACCCTCCATATGATCTGAGATATCCTAGGTTGCTCAAGGAGCCTATTTTTACTCTAATGAGAGAGTCTACAGCTAGTCTGTAGACTTATGAAGTCAGTTTAATAATTAAAATTTACTAACGCCTCACATCAGTGGTCTCACCCCCATCCTTTCCCCTTTCTGTTCCTTCCCCCCTGCTCTTTCAACAGATGGCAGAGCAGCTGATGACTCTGGCCTATGAAAATGGCATCAATCTGTTTGACACAGCGGAGGTCTACGCTGCTGGCAAGTGAGTATATCCTGTGTGGCAAGTCACTTAGGACTGAACAGTAGCAGCAAACATTACCAAGCTGCTGATGTGTGATTGATTATGAAGGCAAGTAGAGGTTATGTGCTAGCAGACTATAGTATAGAAGTTTGAGCTACAGTGGTGCAGAGTCGAATGGGATTAGAATTCCAGGGATTAGAAAAGATGTAATGCACAGAGTCAAGGTGCCAGTGTGCTGTCTTTACTCGTGGTAAGACATCTCCAATATGCACCAGTATGCAATCACATGATCCCTGAAAGCAGTTGGTCTCTTTTGTCAGCAAGAAGACCCCCAAAAAACTGCAAAGCAGAAGTTCATGAAATGTGATAGAGAGATGAAGCATGAACAAAATAAGTCTTTAATTTTTGGTGAGGATCTGATTCACTGTCTTTTAAAATTTAGAATTAGGACATTGGCCTGGGGATGTGTTCTCTGAGTGCCCTCCTAGTTCTTACATAATTTCAGTAAAATAATAGTTTATTTCAGAAATTCTCTTTGTGTCTGTGGCGACTGTCAGATGAATACAACCACAACAGAAAAGATATTACAATTACATTTAACAACAAAGTGCTCCATATGCAGATGCTTGGAGAACCTCTGCAAGTCTCAGTCCTAGGGTGGATGAAATTTCTTTTGAGCACTCAAAGCAGTGGAAAGTTACTTACAGCAGTGTGTCTTTACAGGAGCCAACATTACTCAGTGTCTTCCCATTCATCTCGTTTTATTTATATTTCCTACATAAGCGGACATGCTGGAGCTGTTTTGTTTCAAGCAGTGTGTGGCAAAATGCTTTTTATAAAGACTAACCCTTGTCAAATTAATACACGGTGATGGAAATACATGAATGTTTTATTTCCATCATATTTTCCACATCCTTTTAGTTTTATTGAGGGTTAACTGATGCTAATAATTATGTCGTCTCATTTTACCCTCTTCTCGAACAACGGTTTAATATCATTCAGCCTCTGAATCAGCTCCATGGTATGTTTATCTCGATGAATCAACTCCTCATTTTCTTGCCTATTATTAAAGGAGGAGAAGAAATTAACGTCTGTCTCCTTTACATAATGATCACAGTGCCATTTGCGAGGGTTCAGATATTCATGGCATAAATTTAGAGATCAGACAGAGATGATACTTTAACCTCAGAAAGCGTGTTGCCTTATTGCTGGATCTAGTGGATGTTTAAATTCCAGTATGGATTAGTCTGGCTTTGTAGTAACTTGGGTGCTGTGAAATAATCTAAGGGATTATCCTTTGCAAATAGTGTCTCTTATTAACAGCAGTAAGTCCCTTTTTTAAATCCTCCTGAGAATATTCTATTTTTTCCATTATGTTTGGGGAGATGCATCAGAGTCCCTGTGTCTCAAAAAGGGAAAACAAAAGCTAACAAAAGAGGAGAAACGAGCTGTAGGTCTCAGTGGTTGTTCTCATTTCACATCCAATGCCTCAGCAGCTGTGGTCCGATGCACGTCACCACACCGTGGTTTTATCGTTTTGGGGAGTTTTCAGCAGGCTTGTTGATTCATTTTAGTGCCAGAAAAACAAGCACAAGGTTGATCTTTGACACAGAAGTAAAACCAACTCTGTCTTTGATCATCGTGCTACCATAAACCAGAACTGCACTTGAAGAGAAAGGACAAGTCTGGCACGCGCAAGTGTTTGTGACAGCACGTCACACAGCTCCGAATGTGTTGCACAGGTGTTAATCCTGACAGCTTCCCCTGCAAAGCAGCACCAAGGAGCTTATATTACACACAAACACACAAGCAGGAGTCGAACAACTCACACAGTTTGCACGTCATAATGGAAAAAGCTTTCATGTGAAGTCCTCGGTTGTGGCTTAGGATTCTTTTATCAGTCGGACTTAGAGGACGTGAAGTGGTGGAATTGGTGGCTGCAGTCAGCTGCTGTGATGTTGATTCTGTGTTGTGAGCTTGGACAGATAAATAAATGAGATTTGTAAGCTGTTTGTTGTGGTTTAGCCCTAAACAAAAATGGTCATGAAACAAAACATTGAACACATAATGTTCAAATATTTATTGTGATGCTTAACTAGCGTATCCATCCAAATAAACAGGCTACTGTTTCTGAGAAATATAAATAAATGTCTAATTGCACAAATAAATATGTTGCGCTAATCCCATGTAGCTGCCGCTATCAGCAAACACACATGGCATGAAAGCGTTTCAGCAGAATTCCGTTCTTTGTTTTCTGTCAGGCTCAGAGACATTTTCCTGGAGATGAATACTAAATGTATGATGTGGAAAAACCAGTGACAAACAGGTGGCATAAGCACTGAGAAATCTGAAAGTAATAAAATATAAAGAAACCATGGATAGTGCAGTATGACATGATGGCTTCTGCCCTAAGCCAGAAAGCAACTCAGCATTGAAATAAAGCAAAGCCTTAATTAATGGGTGGATGAAGAAAGTCAACCTGCTCGAGGCTCAGTGAACCTTATGTTTGGTCACTCAGATTACTCACATTTCAAAGGGGCAACACTCAGAGCACCGTGTGGGTGTTTGCCAGAGAAGCACACACATATCCACACACATCCACACACACACACACACACACACACACACATCATTGCTCTCAGGGGAGTGTTCATTACTCGTTTAAAAAAGATGTGAGTCCAGCTGGCAGGGGCTGAAACCACTCGGAGTAATAGTGCAGTCTCTACTGTACTAGGGCAGCTGCTGTTTGGATCAGCAGAATGTACAGAGGCACAAACACACAAGCGGGGAGGGTGAACATTTAATTTATCTTTTAATAAGTATCAAACATAAGGGGTGTTATGCAGGATTTAATATTTAAATAAAGACATAGAGAAAAGAGAAATAAATTGTTTTCTCACAATGGGCCCTATATATTCATACGTCCTTGCTTTTTTGTGGTTTTTGATTAGCTTTAGATTGCATACATTCATATAGAAGCAACTCCAAGAACTACTGACATACAAAAATGGTATACATGAACAGGACTGGTCATAGCTGTCTGAGTCTCAGCTGTAATTCAAGGGATTTAACAAAATATAGTACATTCAGTATTTAGGAATTACAGACATTGTTTGCCTTTTTCAGAGGCTTAACAGCAGTGGACAAACATGACAACTGCTCATGCTGACTTTGCGCTCAAATCTCGTTGCTATTATTTGGGAACGCTCAAACAAAAATTAAAAGCAAGTCCTGTTTTACAAAGGTTTGCCTCTGAGTTTGACTGGAAAGAAATATTAACAGTTTTTTAAAAAATTATTAATATAGGTATTTTCTCTTGCATTTTTCATGTAGAAATATTTAAGCAATATTTATATAGATGCATAATGTTCTCTCAGTTGGGTATAAGCATTTTGTACTTACTGTATTGCTGCCTGTGGAAATGGTTTCAGGCACTAATAGAAAAGGATTCCTTAAAAAAGAACTTTCATATAATTTGGCTTGATCCAAATACCATCACACCATTCTCCTCAGTATCAGCTGTCCTTGTCTGAAAATGTAGGCTAGCTTAGCATCTTGTGCCATGTAATCTCATGTTGAAATGTTTAGATCAAGAATTTACCATTTGCAGGCTTGTTTTTCTGTGGGCATGTGTGGCTGATTAATCTAGTGCATGATGAATACGAGTCTAAAACATCTGAAGTGCCTGAAACTTTTGCACATTACTGAAAGGAGCTGGAATGTGCTGTGGGTAAATTTTGGTCCATGCACTTGTG
Source organism: Cichlasoma orientale (assembly GCA_034780415.1). NCBI lineage: Eukaryota > Metazoa > Chordata > Actinopteri > Cichliformes > Cichlidae > Cichlasoma > Cichlasoma orientale. The sequence goes on from JAVDPK010002170.1 coordinate 122,952, forward strand.
CACAAATTTGATACTTGCCATAATATTTGAAAACTGCGTCAATTAGAGCTGCGAGCTGCACTCATCAGCACAGCTAAACAAATTGTAGTTGGCACGGTGCTTTTTTCTACTTCTACATCCAATTGGATTTTATGTGAAACTGTGTCACAAGGCGGCGTCTCATTATTTGTCAGAGTGAGGGAGCTGGAGAGACACCCCGCTGACAGGTTTCTGCCCAGCCCTAATGAGCCCCATGTTGAACGTAATGTCACTCATTAGCACCCCTGTGGCTGCTAATGAGTGACATAGCAGTGGCTCGACAGCACAGCTGGGATCGGGCTCTGACCTGGCAGCTAGTTCACACCCACCAGTCCTAAACAGGTGCTTTCTCCTATGAAAACGTCCTTTTTACAGTATACGCTCAGAATTTGATTGCTTTCTTTAACAATTTAATCCTGAGACAGTCAGGTGTAAATGCTCATATCATTTTAAGATCTTTTTTTTTTTAATCATGCCCTCTTTCCGTCTGTTTTTGCAGGGCAGAGGTGGTTCTCGGAAACATCATAAAGAAGAAAGGATGGAGGTACGATATGAGGCACACTTTAATTGCATGTGGTATTTTTTTTCTTCCTGGCTAGCCATCCTAATCTTGTATCATCTCATTCCCCTGCACATATTGGGAGGCTTGTGTGTTGTGAACCGGAACAGTAAGTTGGGGAGATGAAAGATTAATGTGGGCAGCCATGCCATGCCCACACTCCTGTGTCCCTCCTCAAAGATTATGAATAATGGATGAACTTCTAGTGCCTCGTCTTCTACTTTGTCAGTCCTGGATGGGTATTTGTATGGCTCAGGTTATGTTGGATCAGGTTATGTGCTCAGAGCACTCATTCACTGGCATTGTTGGAGTTCTGGCACAGTCATACTTGTTGTAGGATGTGTGTGAGAGTGATGTTGATAGAATAAGGTAGAAATGCATGAATGATCTAAAGATGTGACCCAAGCTTTTTTTTTATTATTATTGTTACAGCTTCTACATGTGCATAACCAACTCTAGTGCATTTTTGCTCTAATTCACCATGTTTGTTTGGCAGATGTCGTAACAGATGTGTGCTTTCTTACCCTTTTTTTCTTTTTTTTTTTTTTTTTTTAACAGACGTTCAAGTTTGGTGATAACAACAAAGATCTTCTGGGGTGGAAAGTAAGTTTTGTTTTTAATTCGGCTGTTTGCCCAAATGAAAAGCTATCCTCCCGTGTAATATTTTTTTTGGACTTGATGCTGATGCTCCTGGTAATGGGATCATATGTCATCCAGACTGATCTGTTGTCAGTTAGTTTCAATAAAGCTGGAAACATCTCATATTTCATAATGGATAAAATGATATTATGTTACCGTCCAGGAGCTGGCCCAGTCACATTTTTTTAAAAAATGATTTGTAGTGCACCGTCTCATTTCTTTTGTCTTTGTTTTTATATAGAGCGGAGACTGAAAGAGGTTTATCCCGGAAACACATTATAGAAGGTAACTATCAGTGCTGTGTATTATTGGATTAAATGCTGACACTTAAGCAACAAAATGCTTCCTAATTAATTGCTTTGGGTCAAGGGAATCAAAGTTGAATTTTAATAACTGACGCCTCCCTGGAGTTATTGGAAAAAGTTTTGGGTGCAGTCAGTAACCTATTTAAAGTACGCAGTTTGATAATCCTCTGCAGTAATTTTCTATACACTTTGATATTTGCAGTCGCAGCACTATTGCTGCATAACCGTTTCCTATTTTCCAGGTTTAAAAGCCTCTCTAGAAAGACTGCAATTAGACTACGTAGATGTGGTTTTCGCGAATCGACCGGACCCTAATACACCAATGGAAGGTAAACAATACTGTTGTCTCTCCCTTTTTCTATTTATCACCTTTTCATCACTTTTTGTCATACTGTGCTTAAAGAAAACGCCTCCTTTCTGTCTCTATGACTACTGCAACGTGAAGATTCGGATATACAAACCTCTTGTAACTGAAACATCTATTTTTAAATGCTACATGTTGTCCTGGTGCTTCCACCTCCGCAGTCAGAATGAGGATGGATACCGACGCTGAAGACCTTTAAATGGCAGAGTGCTAACTGTGTGTGGGCTCAGCTGGTCACACAATATCCATCTGCTCCCATGTCAGAGTTCCTCTTTGGGTTAGAGTCCAGTCAGAGTCCATCTTTCTGCCTTAAGTTTGATACTTCACCCAGTCTGGCTTTTACAGAATACTTTAGTATCTTGTTAAGCAGAAGTAGCTGGTGTTGTTTGATGTGAAAGTCGAGGCAATTTTTATGCCCATCTGCTCTTTAGAGATTGCACTCAGTTCAAATGGGCAGCTCTGACTGCACATCTTCAAATCTACAGTGGTTTAGCCATCTGGTATATTTTATTCTGGCTGTAGCTGAAGGGGTAAACAGGGTGAAGAGGAAGTGAACTGCTGCTCTGTCAGAGTAAACAGAGTAAACCCCCTAAGACAAGCACACACTCCCAAGATGGGAGGGTTGGTCTGTTAGACTTTTTGTTAGAAACAGTGCATCAGTGAGATGGATTATTGATGGATGATAGAGTCCTGTTTTATTACACTCCTGTGCTCCTTCTCCTATCTGGGGTGTCTTGATTGCTATCTAACATATTTGATATTTTGCTCTGCAGTCGAGCAAAACAAATTATCAGTTACGGAAATTACAGTCAGGTAATATAAGATATTGTTCAGCAGCGCACACATGGTGAGTTAGAGCTGTAAGATTTAATTCCTCACACACGTTACACACAGTACACATGAAACGCAACAGATGATTATCTTCATGCTGCCTGGCTCTGCACATCATTCAGGATAAGCATCTTTCATCAGAACTGCCACTGAAACATGACCAAGCCATACCAGTCACTTTAACCAAAAAAAAAAAAAAAAAAACCCTCTCCAACAGGAGAGACAGAACCCGCTAGTGTACCAGTGGCACTATCTACTATATCAGTACACAAGTACAAATACCATCGTTAAACAATAATGGATAGTTTACCACTCACCTGCCTGTGTAACATCAGTCAGTATATAGAAATACCCCTTCCCCTCTCAAATAACAGCTTCTAGCTTCCTACTGCAGGTCCCCTGGTTTTATCACAACGATAGTCCGATGTAGAGTACTGGCACTTTTAAGTCTTAATTGCTTTTTTTTAATCAGTGTAAATTTTTCATATCTCACTTTTTATTGCTTATTTATTATTCATCCAGTATTATTTATTCTTCTAGCAAGCAATAGTTGCACACTGGAAGTCTTTTAGCAACTCAATATAGCTACCGCGATGTCACCCACTGGTTTCTTAAGTCTCATTTTGAATCCTCGAGATGAGAAATTTTGCTGTTGCTGTCTTGATGTTTTGAAATTGGTTGTGACGAGAGAGGGGTGGGTCTGACTGTGAAAACGCACCCTGATCGGCTAACGACTTGTCAATCACAAGTTGTTAGCGTAGAAGCATACCCTGGATAATCCTGGATTGAGCCCATAAACTCATCGGGAAAGTGTTTACAGAGGTCAAGTCAGAGAGCTGTTTTCCCATAGACTTCTACAGGGCCCGTAGTCTTTTTGTATCCACAGCTACTGACCCCTGATGGCCATTAGAAACAATTCAGTTGAAGGTACTTCTGCTTTGGCTCCACCTTTAGACCTGGAAGCTACGTCTTTTAAATTGTCTATGGTGAGAGGAGAGCCATAACTTTAATTTCAATGCTCAGTCAGTGGTGCATTAAAAACTGCTCAAATCAACCCACTTTAAAGTTTTCCTGACTTTGCCCAGAATGAGGTTTAAAGGGCTTTTCCTTCTTCACCTTTAACTTCTACTATGCATACAGAAAAATGACACATTACGGCTTCTTTAATGGCTCAGTGCCATTATCGGGGTTGGCATGATGAAAGAGTAACACTCCCAGCAAGAACGTGCCTGGTTCAAACCCAGGCTGTGCCTGTGTGGGTTCTCTCCTGGCACTCCGGCTTCCTCCCACAGTCCAAAGACATGCATATTAGGTTAAACTGTTGTAAATCTCCACAGTGCCAATGCAATAATCTGATTGGCTCATACACCAATCAAGCATTTGGATTTGTGATCAAAATTCTTTGACTGCCATGGCTCTCTCTTATAATGCCTCTGCTTGCATATTTTGATATAATAATTATCATTCTTTATGATAATTATGACAGTATAGCAAATTTGTTTATTCAAATTTCTCTTATCATACACGTAAACACGCGTGCTATATAAAATAAATCCCTACCTGATGTTTTCAAATCAAATACAGTGATGTGTTGAGACAGTAACATGAGATTAATCTCTCTGCAACATCCAGTCATCACATTTATCGTCTGTGCTTAAAATACATAAGCTGTAGTCCACTTCATCAAACCACCGAAGAGGGTTTGTGCACAATTAAAGATCTGAACTGTTGCAAATACGGCTGTCGTCTCATTTAGTTCACTGAATTCCCTTTCTGCAGCCCATTGCAGATCAAAATTGACAGATTCTTGGGATTTTTTTTAAACATTAATGTCATTCAAGTGCCTTGGAATGAATAGATGTCATCCTGATCAGAATGAATCATGCTCCATTCTGATTAACATAATCAGCTTTTCCACTTCTGTCCTGAATGGCCAAGGCCATTTGGATTGCAAATGATAACGAGTGCTTCTTTTAGAAGAAGAATAATAAGCAGACGCACATAAATTAGAGTACCAGGACATTGTTTGCTGTATAGTGTGCTGCAGAAAACACCACAGGGTCATATCAGTATTCATGTTTTGGTTTTGTTTGGGGGTTTTTTGATAAAGGGGACGGATGTTTTTATTCTTGGACTCCACTAGAGCAGCTTTGCATGATTCACACTTTAAAACAAACCTTATTTATCTTATACGACCTTGATGTGGCCTTTTACTTCGTCCGCTTTTTTGAAACAAGCCATTTTAGCACCTTTCCCTTTAAGACCCCCGCTCCCTTTGATCTCCCCTATTCTGATTGTCTGCTCCTTCTAAAGGTTTATATCTTTGGTATATAATTTATACCTTATATTTTATATAAGGTATATATATATATATATACATATATATATATGCATGACAGAAAACATGGGAAAGCATACTAGGACCACTTCAACTTTTTTGTTTGTTGCATAACTTGCAGAAACGGTTCGAGCAATGACCCACGTGATAAACCAAGGCATGGCCATGTACTGGGGAACATCCCGCTGGAGCCCGATGGAAATAATGGTGAGACTCATTTCAAAATACATTTCTTCAATCACAAAGGCTGCACTTATTTCTAACCTCCCCTCATCTGCTATTTCTGTTCTTCATCTTCAGTGCTGTTCTCAATGCAAAATGTTTACATACTACTCTGCTGTATTATATAACTGTACGCGTGCTTTCCTTTAGGAAGCGTACTCGGTGGCACGACAGTTCAACCAGATTCCACCCATCTGTGAGCAGGCTGAGTACCACATGTTCCAGAGAGAGAAGGTGGAGGTGCAGCTACCTGAGCTGTTCCATAAGATAGGTGAGTAGTGATGCGTTTAGGCCTCCAGGTGGAAAATTGATCCGTACAAGCATTGCAGAATTTTATTTTTACACAAACCCACAGACCTAGACGGATTTTTGACATGTGGACACACAAGATTAAATTTAAGCCAGGTGTGGGATCTCAGCTCTGATGTAAAAAAAGGAAGCATCCAAAAATATAACAAAAAGAGTACTCACCTCTCAGTTGCTGGAGTATAGGCGATCTCTGTAATTCACACTGTAGCTGGTTGGAGTCTCGTTTATGTTGTGATGGAACTTAAACTCAACAGTCTGCAGCTAATGAAGAGGATTAGAGAATTAGCCATCACCAGGTCAGCCTGTATTAAAATCCATTGATAACTGATTAAAAACTGTTCAATGGTGATTTCTCCTCTCAGGTGTGGGGGCCATGACGTGGTCTCCACTGGCATGTGGGATCATCTCAGGGAAATACGACGGCAGGGTCCCTCCCTACTCTCGGGCCTCCCTGAAGGTAGACAAGCCTCGCTCACTGTTTTCCTTCTTTAACCCACTCTGATCATCTGTGCCACTGTCACTGTGCTGTGTTTCACTGCTGGTTGTTTATTGTGTGTGTTTGTGTCTTTCAGGTTCTGTAACTCACCACATACTGTAAACCCGTGTGTTTTCAGTGCCATGTCAATGCCATGCACTGCGCACTACTTCACAAGCAGTGTTTGTCTGCTGGTGTCAGCTTAATGCATTTTAGTCCATGCAAATGAGCACAAAACACATACGCGCACAATAACAGTGCAGCTTATGTCCGTACTAAGTCATGAATTTTCATTTGACACTACAGATGCCAACACGTTCAGTTCAACTGAAACTTTATTATTAAATTGGTAGATGACTCAGGATTCAGTGCAATGTTTCAGGTAGCTCAGGAGTTTTTTGTTTTTATATTATATTTTTTAACACACAAATTTTCCAGTAAGAATAAGGAAACAAAATGTCCATTTTAACTGAGCATTGTCAAAGAGGAGAAGCAGCTTCCAGTAAACATTCAGTGGAATATTTCTTCTTAAAGTGACAGAGAAACTCGGCAGCCCTCACTTTCCATCATGTCATGTCGAAATACATTTTAGCATTTAAAAATAAGAGATCTAAGACAGCTCAGCACATAAGCTAACACCTGACTTAGTGCCATGTTCTGTCCCTCTGTGGTGGAGTGGCATGTTGTGTTTCTGTGGATTGTGTGTCAGTGATTGTTGGTTTGAGCTCTACTGGTTCATGAAGCAAGCTCTCCATCTTGGTGTTGTGCAGTACCTTTGGTGACCTATGTGGAATGTGCTGCTTCCTGTTTGGCTCAGTGTTGCCTGTGGATGTTTGTGGTGTTTTGGATCCTTGTGATACTAATCGCATCCTTTGTATTAATAGATCTAGCAGCTAGATAGCAAGGCTACTGTATGACTCAGCTGGGCAAAACTTGGTACTTTAATTTCAGTACTAGTCTTTTTATATGATAAATTTTCGTAATGTTTATATATTTGCTAAAATGAACTGAATATTTTTTTAAAGGTAGGCTGAGCTGTGTTTACATGGCTGAGGTGTAGACAGCAGGAGACAGAGTCACGTGTTTAAAAACAGGCCCTGGTGACACAGGAGCTGCAGTGCAGCGGTGTGAGCAGGGCTGTGTTTTTGAGCAGGTGTGCTGTGTTTTCGACAGGGCTACCAGTGGTTGAAGGACAAGATCTTAAGCGAGGAGGGCCGGCGTCAGCAGGCGAAGTTGAAAGAGCTGCAGGCAATCGCGGAGCGGCTGGGCTGCACTCTGCCCCAACTCGCCATCGGTACGCAGATACACTCTGCCGCTCTCTCTCTTTCTGTCTGTCTGTCTGTCCGTCCCTCTGCCTCGGACGGGCCGGGGTCAGCACCGCTCTCGCAGCTGTCTGGTTTGACCCTTGGTGTGTTGTGTTGTCGCATATCTGTCTGTGTTGTAAATGCTGCAGTTAAAAAAATACATGTATGAGGAAAAACAAAAATAAGAGAACAGGGAGGGGCATTCAGAAATAAAACAATTAAAAAGGTAAATAGTGAGTCTTAAAGGAGCAGGAATACACAGTATATCCTCTAAGCATGGATCTGACACAGTAATTGCAGATCTCAGGTTTTCCGTGTTGCTTACATGGGTTTCCAGTATCAGCATTGAGACAGCATCCCAGACATAAATCCAGTGGGCGATTCACTGTCGGGCAGGAAATGCGCAAACCCCAAAGATGCAGAGTCCTGCAAGGGCCGTTAAAGTGGCAGACGAAAGGGACGCGGCAAATAAATCTCGCAGGCAGTCTCCTATATCAGCACAGATCACAGCAGATTTTTCACCCACACAGTAATACACTGTCATAGATTTGGTTTCACGGACCATTAGTGGACACCCTCAACTCTCCCCCAATTACCATAAATCCTTCCAGCACTCCTGTACACAGCACAGGAAATTTATATGCACTCCTCTAAATCGCTGTGGTGCTCCAGCATTGAATAAAAACTATAAAGCAGTGACAGGCTGCTTTTCGCCTTGGGCTTGATCCTGAGGCTCCTTGAGCAGGTGGTAAATTCAGGAATCAGGCTGCAAGTGTGAGAACAGAGTAAACAGATGTAGTGGGAATCTCAGTAGCCTGAGGGAAGGTCTGCACCTGCATCACTCCAGTGGAAGAGCTTCTTTTTTGGTCATATTCTCGTGTTGGTGGAAGATTTGTGTAGAATCATAATCCCACTATTTTTACAGCAACATTCTTCATCTCTTTATGTTGTAATCTGCTTATGAATGTATTTTCCTGAATTGCAAGAGCATGCAGTTGTATTGCATAATGCAGCTCCCAATTATAATAGCACACCAAGCAGGGATGGGGTTTTTTTGTGTGTGTCAATTTGTTCGGAGTAATCGGAAAGAGGCAGGTTTTCTGCACCTTCTTGGCACAGTGCAGCTCTGAGATTTACTTAGTTCTTTTACACAAGCTTTGCACCTGAAAATAGTTTGGAAGTATTTGTACATTAGTAATTCAATTTTTTATTTTACCTTAAGCTTCTGCTTCACTACGTCTGTTTCACAAAGGGATGAGCTTAAAGTCATGTGAAAAAGAAAGTACACCCTCTTGAATTTCTAAGGTTTTATCTCTCAGGACATAATAAAAAATCATCTGGTCCTTAGCAGGTCTTAAAATTAGGTAAATACAGCCTCATATGAACAACAACACATGACATATTACTTAAGCCAAAATGCAGAAGCAGTGTGTGAAAAATTAAGTACATCCTTACCACTTCCATAGGAATCACCAAGTGTGAGCACCTCTATAAAAGCAGAAGTTTTGGCAGTTTTGTGGTCTGGAGCATTCACACAATGTCAAGATCAGTGCTGATGGACAGACATCAGCAGTGATCTTAAAGAAGCAGTTGTTGCTGCTCATCAGTCTGTAAAGGGTTATAAGATTGTTTCCAAACAATTTGAAGTCAGTTGTTCTACAGTGAGAAAGATTATTCATGAATGACACCCCAGCAAATTTACCCCAAGGTCAGACTGTGCAATACTCAGAAACTGCAAAAAAAAACCATGAGCTACATCTCAGATCAGGTTAGACTCTACAGGCCTCAGTTAGCATGTCAGATGGTAAAGTTCATGGCAGTACAATTAGAAAAAGCCTGAACAAGTGTGGCTTGTTTGGAAGGGTTGCCAGTAGAAAGCCTCTTCCCCCCAAAAAAGGAGTATGTCAGTGCAGCTTAAGTTTACAAAGTCGCATCTGAACAAATCACAAGACCTCTGGAACAATGTCCTTTGGACAGAAGAGACCAGAGTGGAGATGTCATAATGCACAGCACCACGTTTGGAGAAACTCAAACACAACAGATCAGCACAAACACCTCATATCAACTGTCAAGCACAGTGGTGGGTGGGTGATGATTTAGGTTTATTTTGCAGCTACAGGTCTTGGGCATCTTGCAGTCATTGATTCGACCATTAACTCTGGCGTATACCAAAATATTCCAGAGTCAAATGTGAGGCCATCTGTCTGACAGCCAAAGCTTGGCTGAAATTGGGTCATGCAACTGAACAATGATCCCAGGCACAGCAGCAAATCTACAACAGAATATCTGAAAAAGAAAAGAATCAAGTGCTGCAGTGGCCCGGTCAAAGTCCAGACCTCATTAACGTCAGTGCTGTGGACCTCAATGCTGCTGTGAGACCTTAAGAGAGCTGTGCAAAAACGAATGCCTGCAAATGTCAATGAACTGAAGCAACGCTGTAAAAACTGTTGTAAAGAAAAGTGGGCCAAAATTCCTCCACAAGCATGTGAGAGACTTATAAAGCCATTCAGAAAACAATTACTTCAGGTTATTGCTGCTGAAGGTGCTTCTCCAAGCTATTGAATCACAGAGTGTACTTTTACACACTGCTTCTGCATTTCGGTTTAGTTTTGTTAAACAGTGACACGGTGTAATATGTCATGCTGTTCATTTGTGGTTGTATTTGAGTAATTTTAGAACCTTGTAAGGACCAGATGATTTTTTATTATGTGTTGACATGTACAACAATTGAAAGAGTAAATACTTTCTTTATTGCATGACTGTATTTGATAAGGTGCTCATCCATATTAAATCAGCATTACTTTAAACTTATTTAAACTAATTCAAATCATTCAGCCATTGTGGGCCAAAGAAACCGGTCGATTTAACTGCAGTGAGCTGTGCAAAGGTTTAAATTTGCAGGACACCATGAGCTAAGGTATAATACTAAAATTAGATATAATGTAGGTAGGCATTCTGCAGCACATTTATGTACTTTTTAAATAAATGTTGAAGGTAGGAATTTATCTAATGAGGAATCATTTTTATATTGTGTGTAAACGACTGGGTCACGTCTTCCATCGCTGGTACAGTGTTGGTGTGACGAGTGCGGGGTTCATGATGAGCTCTGATGTTGCAGCGTCGGGAGAGAACGATTGTCATGTCATATGTGAATAGAAAGCAGCGTTTGTGTTGAGTTGTGCAGCATGCGTTTGAGTCCGGGGTGTTGTGTGTGTATGTGTGTTTAATCATGGTAAGGGTGTCATCGCTGTTTACTGGTCTCCTGCAGCGTGGTGCCTACGGAATGAGGGGGTGAGCTCTGTCCTTTTAGGGGCGTCCAACACCGACCAGCTGATGGAGAACATAGGAGCGATCCAGGTGAGTGTGTTTGTGTACATACACGTGCTTGTGTCACCGCAAAGCAAATCAGAAGCTTAATTTGTGAAAATGCAACCTGACCTGCTTCATTGGGCTCATATTCGTGCCTTACAGTCCATAACAGCAGCCTCCTCTCCTGGGCACGGCTTGGCCTCCTGGGCAGTTTGCTGCTGCACGCCTGGGTGCTTTACTGTACTGAGTTAATAAGGTCAGAGGAGTATCAGTTGCCACTGGGATTGGAGATGAGCTCACAGCCACTTCCTCCTCTCCTGATAAGATGCACTCTTTAATGGGGTTTTCAGACCGGTGAGGGTTTACGTCCTCTCCTCACATTATGTCTGGCCCGAAGTAAAAAGCATCCCAACTCTCCTCTATTCTGATGCTTTGTGTCCGCTCCAGTGTGTGTGTGCGTGTGCGCACTAAACGTCTCCTCTCCCGGAGTGCGTTTGATATTTCGGGTTTGAAATGCTATGCTCACATTTCCCAAGGGCTCTGCAGTTTCCCTTTTGCCAGAATTTTATATCAGAGGCACTGAAATAGAAACGGCCTCTGGTGTGAAAGGCTTACTCTCAGGAAGTCTCAATAAAATTAGGTTTTTCTTTTCTTTTTATTTAATGTCCGCATTGTCGGAAGAGCAACTTTTTAAAAAAGTTTTAAAAAAAAAATCTCTATGAGGAAAAAGTTCCTGTTTAATTTCAGTACAATCTAATCAAACGTTTTGTAATTTTGCTTGATTTTTCTGTTAAATATTCTTTGATGCCCAACTTGGACATTCAAACAAAAAAAATCTCTGTTTTAATAAAAAAGAACAAACATACGTTTTTCTTAAAGTAATGTACTTCAAAATATATTTGTATTTATGCAGTCCTTTTGGCTGAGAAAAATATTCATTATTCAGTCAGGTTTCCTCAGTTATCAAATGTAAAAGGTACACTGCATTCCTTCTGTTTTCATAGTTCTGCTCAGTGATGCACTGCTTACTATAAATACAATATGTAGTGTCTGTTTAAAAAGTACAACCCCAATTCCAAAAAAGTTTGGATGCTGTGTGAAATGTAAATGTAAAAAAATTCAATAATTTGCAAATCTCATAAACATATTTTGGTTACAATAGAAAATAGACAACAGAATATAGTGAATGTTTAAACTGAGACATTTGACAGTTTGTTCATTTTGAATTTGCTGGCAGCAACATGCCTCAAAAAAGTTGGGACAGGGGCACCAAAAGTCTGATAAAGTATGTGGTACCAAACGGAAACAGCTGGAGGAATATTTGGCAAATATTTACATGTAGGTTAATTGGCAACAGGTCAGTCACATGATTGGGTAAATATAAGAGCATGTTAGAGGCAGAGTTTCTCAGAAGATGGGCAGAGGTTCAACATAAAATTTTGAAAACCTCGAATATCTCATCATCTACTGTACATTATATCATCAAAAGAATCAGAGAATCTGCAGAAATCTCTGTGCAAAGAACAAGGCCAAAAATCAGTACTGAATGCCTGTGATCGTCAGGCCCTCAGGTGGGTGGCACTGCAATAAAAACAGGCACGATTCTGTCATGGAAATCAGTGCACGGGCTCAGGAACACAGAAATCTGTGAACACAGTTCATTGTACCATTCACAGATGGAGGTCAAAGCTCTATGATACAAAGAATAAGCCATATGTGAACACGACCCAGAAGCTCTCTGAAAATGGATGGAGGCAAAGTGGAAGACTGTTCTGTGGTGAGATGAATCAAAATCGAAATTGTTTCTGGAAACATGGACATGTCCTTCGGACTAAAGAGGAGAGGGACCATCCAGCTTGTTATCAGTAGTCAGTTCAAAACCCTGCATTCTGATGGTATGGCAGTGCATTAATGCCAATGGAACTGGCAGAGCTTGCACATCTGGAAAAGCACCATCTGGGCTGAAAGGTTTTAGAGCAGTGTATGCTCCCATCCAGATGACATCTATTTCAAGGAAGGCCTTGCATATCTCAGCAAGACAATGCCAAACTGCATACTGCATCTGCTAGAACAGGATGGCTACAGAGTGGAGAGTCTGGGTGCTGAACTGGTCTGCCTACAGTCCAGAAGTTGAAAATATTTGGGGCATCATGAAACCAAAAATAGGCCAAAGAAGAGCCAGGATATATCAGACAACAATGGGATAACATTCGTATTCCAAAAGCCCAGAAACTGGTCTCCTCAGTTCCCAGATGTTTACAGACTATTAAAAGGAGAGGATGCTACACCCCCCTGGTAAAGATGGCCCAGTCTCAACTTTTTTGAGACCACCATTTGTTGCCGTCAAAATTCAAAACAGCCACGTTTTACAGCATCCCAACTTTTTCGGAACTGGGGTTATATATTGCAGAGCTAAGGATTAAAAAACACAGTACTATAAAAATATACAATGGATTTTAATGTGTTGCTAATAATAATTAAGCTATACGCTCACCAGCCACTTTGTTAGGTACCGCAACTTAATGCACTTATCTAATCAGCCAATCACCTGGCAGCAATTCAGTGTAATTAGACGTGTAGACACATTCAAGATGACCTGCTGAAGTTCAAACCGAGCATCAGAATGAGGAAGAAAGGTGATGTAAGTGACTGTGAATGTGGCGTGGTTGTTGGTGCCACACGGGCTGGTCTGAATATTTCAGAAGCTGCTGGAATTTTCCCACACAACCATCAACATGGTCAGAGAATGGCCTGAAAAGGGAGAAAATATCCAGTGAGTGGCAGGAATGCCCTGTTGATGCCAGATGTCAGTAGTAAAAATACCATACCACTTAAAAATGTTCCCTGGTCTTACTGTATCAGTCTTAATTTCTGCTTAAGATGGGCCCAGAAAATGGCATAAAAACATGAAAACATGGATCTGTCTTGCCTTGTGTCAGTGGTTCAGGCTGGGGTGAGGGTGGGGGGCCTTTTAGTACCGATTGAGAATCAATTAAATGCCACCGGCTTCCTGAGTATTGTTGCTGACCATGTCCATTTTGACCACAGTGCATCTATCAGGATAACGTGCCAAGGCTTAATTCATCTTAAACTGGTTTTTTGAACATGAGAATGAGTTCGCTGTACTCAAATCGCCTCCACAGTCACCAGAACTCAATCCAATAGAGCTCCTTTAGAACAGGAGACTCACATGACGGAGGTGCAGCCAACAAATCCGCAGCAACTGTGTGATGCTGTCATGTCAATACGGAGCAAAATCTCTGGGGGATGTTTCAGCACCTTGTTGAATCTGTGCCAAGAAGAATTAAGGCAGAAATGGGGTCCAGCCTGGTACTAGCAAGGTGTACCTAATGAAGTGTTCATTACTGTCACAGTACTTTCTGTTGTATAATGGCATATTTCAGCGTAGTAATTTCACTGCATTGTTGTAAATAATGTTTTTACTTGTGTTCAGGGTAGCAGGACATTCATTAATGGAGCATTTTTCTGTTTTGTTTTTGGAGCTGGATGTTGCCGTCTGAAACTTGGAGAAAACTTGATGAGCTCTTGAGTCTCCCTTCAGCAACATCTAGAGGCTGTGATGTGAAAGTGCTGCAGTTTCTTGTGGTAACTGCAATATGTTCACCTCGTGTCTCTCTGTCCTGTCACAGGTTCTTCCAAAGTTGTCGTCGTCCATCACGCACGAGGTGGACAGCATCTTGGGGAACAAGCCGTACAGTAAAAAGGACTACCGCTCCTAACGTGCGGCACGGCCCGCCCGGCAGGGCTGCACCCGGCCTGCAGCTGCAGTGCCCCACCTTTGCCTGATCCTCTGTTTGCTTGAGCTTTTACTGAGTGAGACCCTGGCGCATGAGTCTGGCCACACCAAGGCCACGCAGGGCACCTCATTTAGAGTTACAGGGATAAGATAAGAAAAGGGGGAAAAAATACAGTCACCTCCACTGGAAAGGACAGGATTGACAAAGAAAGACAAACATGGAAAAGAAAGGTTAAGGATATGCGCTCATATTTAAATTAGTTATACATTCAATTCAGCTGAACATATTTTAAAACTATAGAGAAAAATACATTTATAAAAAAAAAATAAGCACACGCTTGCTTAGCAGCCAGATTTCTTTTTTTTTCTTTTTTCTTTTTCTAAAACCGAACACAACTAAAAGGAAGATGAAGTTCATACTGTATGAATACATGAGAACTACTGTTGCACATGTACCATAGCCATGCGTTTGTTGTTTGGACGTTCTGTTTACAAGCACCTGTGTACTGTACAAATCCATCAAGATTTCTCTGAAAGAAAGTTTGTGTTGTTGACGTTACCAGAGCCTCCTCGTGGGCTTTAATCAGCACTTTAGTACTGTCAGTAAAGGTGTTGGAGGGTAGTTTCAAAGAGGAGAGAGGATGAGTATTAGTAAGTCTTATCTCACAACCATTGCACTATAGAATCGCATCGCCTCTTGATAATTCCCTCTCTTCATCCTCCCTCGGTGTCTTCACTGGCAGTGCGTTTGTCCAGCCTAAAGCTCCGATGCTCCCGCCGTCTGAAGTTCTGAATTCATCAGGACTTGGAGGATGAGGAGGAACGAAGTTCGTCCATCCTGACCAGTGAACCACCCGGCATGATGGAGTTTAGGAGCCGAGGCTGATGTGTCTGGGCAACTTGCGTGCCACTGAAGAAATGAGCAGTTTATTCATCCCTAACAGTAGGAACTGCAGTTGTGTTAAATCAAACGCAGCTCCCTGCTTCACTGTGCTCCCCAGCCGCCGCCGATCTCGCTTTTTCACACTGAGGATTTGGTGTACAGGGAATGGTCATATCAGTGCTGGCTCCACATTTCATGGAAACCTCTCCTCAATCAAATTAAGTTCAAGAATTTTGCCTTATTTACAGTTTCATTAAACTGTGCTTTGGGCTCGTAGACGAGCAGCTTAACGGCTGCCTCTTTGTACTAGTCACATGTCCCGGGGGACCGCTGACTGGTGGAAGTGGTGTTTGCTGCTCCCTGACTGGGAGGAAGGAGTCATGTGTCCAGCTAATCAGTGAGTGACAGCAGCTCAGGGAACGGAGCAGGTGGTTTCAGTCGTGTGTTGGCGTGCACAAAGTCAGGAGGTTGTATTTAGTCATCTGTCTTTCTTTCATGTGTGGACACTTTAGCGTGGCTTGAGCCAAAGATCTTCTTCATCATCTCTTTTAGACAACTTCCTGCAAGATTATAGAAATCATCTTGACGCATGTGCTGTCCAGCTTGTAATCTATCTATGGTATGGACTTTACTCCATATATATCTTTACTTGACCAAGCTGTTATACTAGTTATCAAATATGTCCTTCATATACAGAATGCGTAGTACAACTAAGTGCTTTAGGATCGGTAAGGTTTGCTTCAGGTGGCAGACGGCCTGAGACACGTCAGAAGTATTATTGCAGACATTTTGACAACGCCCTGCATCATTCTTTGTCCTTTGGGTGCTCTCTTACTGTGATTAAAGCACAAGTGGAAAGCATGTTACATCCTCTAAGCATGGACCCTCTTCACCCAGCCTACAGTACCTACGGGACAAACAAGGTGATGCTTTTCCAGCTTACTAACACGTGTAGATAACCAGTCTTTACTAACAGCTGATAAACTGTTGATTCTTAGAAGAAGAAAAAAAACAAGTGCAGATTAAGATAACTGATATTAGTGTGAATGGCACGAATGAGATGGAGCTGCTCAGCTGGAGTGGAGGGGATAAATCAAAGCGAACGTCACTGTGTGGGAATGTGTGGATGAGGTTTTACAGTCTGCGTGAGTATTACTCCTAACCATCAGCAAAGCAATTTAACAACTCTGCTGTTGATCTGGCTTTGTGTGCGTCTGTGTGTGTCCGAGTGTGAGCGATTGGGGGACAATAAACTAATCCCATGCTGTTGTATTAGCTGATCCCTGAATAAGTTTGATTTGCCGTGTCTCTCGTATGTCTGAGTAAATAAAAACAGGCACAAGCCGATGCTGTCTTCTCAGAATTAAAAAAAAAGAAGATAAAGAACATTTTGTTCATTAGTCTGTGGAGTTCCTGTGTCTTAATATTTTCATCTGCAGGGAGCGGAGAACAAGTCTGAGACTTAGAAGGTAGAGTGGGACAGTTTGGGAAATGTGCTTTCTTGCCCAAAATTACAAAAAGACTGATAGTGAACTCATATTTACCACTAGCTTAGCACATGGACTGGAAACCAGAAGAAATTACAATGGCAAACTTTCTCTTCTGTACTCATTAAACAGAACATATTTAGGCATTAATTAGTAAGATTGACAGATGATGGTAGGCATAGATTCTCTTGTTCATGTGTGTTTACCAATGACAGTCTGATTGAGATATTAAGGATAACTTGTCAGACTCTCAGTTGGGAACCTCGTTTATTTAACATTAGCAACACATTATCAGAGCGCACTCGAATCTCGTCCTGTGCTCTCTGTTTCACCATCAATGTGGGTGCATCTCTGCTCCGTTGGGTTACCAGGCACACGGAGTGGAGCAGAGGAACATTACCTGAGTTGAGGACAGCTTGTTGCTTGTTCCTTTGGCAGTGTGGACTGCACTCTCTCTCTCTCTCTCTCTCTCTCTCTCTCCTCCCACGTGGCAAATAACTCAAGTGAGGCTGCAGTGGAGGAATTAGACAGGGACTAATTTGCACATTCATACTAACTTACTGTTTTAAGTTGTGAAGGGATTATTTTATCATTTCTACATTTATTTTTTATGAGAAAAGTTTAACTAGAAAAGCTGTTTGCAGTCTTCGTGCTAAGCTGACCCAGCGTGATTCGTTGTTGTAACATCAGCAGACGCATTTCCCGAACATGTCCAACTTTCCCTTTGAACTTTATCGCTGTGCATTTTGTTTGGCCATCAGAGTTCTATCTCAGTGTGCTGAGCTGCTCGACACAGTGTTGTAACGAGGTTCACGCACATCGTAGAAATAAATGAAACTTTTGAAGCTTGTGTGTATTTGTCTGGTGCCCTCACCCATGTAGGAGAAATTAATGCTTTAAGAGGTCCTAGTTTCATCATATTTGCTGTTCTAACATGTTAATGACTAGTTCACAAATGAAACAGACCCACAGATGGATAGAGCTTATTTTACAGAAGGTTCTAGGTTATACAGAGAATATATTTTTATGTTCTAGCCTTTAATGCAGTAGAGAGAATTAAGAGAACTGTTTTTATTTTTGTCATCATGCTGCATTTTTCCTATCGGTATTGTATTGATTTGAAGACTGACAAAAAGAAGCAATCTTTGTGTTGTGTGTGCATTATGATGCTCAAATGCAACGGTGTGGAATTCACTCTGAAGACGATGTATTGAGAGCCTGGTATCTCCTGTATATACTTTGACCTTTGTATATATTTCTGGTTGTGATCACCTTTGCCTTTTTTCATTTTAATTTCATTTTGCAGGCGTTGCTATCTGCACTGTGCTTGAATCTGAGATTTAGACAGGATGTACAGCTATGATCTTCAGTGAAAATGAAATAATGATAAAATAAGAATGGTTAAAAAAAACTAACTTGTGTCTGTTTTTATGTTTGCATCTTTATTCATAACGTGTTTGGATTTGTTAGAGCTTCAAAGACTCTTTTATCCAGTGAAAAACAAAGATGCATTTTTGACTCTGAAATATAAATATGAAGCAATTTATACAAAAAAAAATCCTGAAGAAGATGCAAATGATCTGAGGTTGTTTACACTGAACTTTAAAATGATATAATTACAGCATATGTAGTCATCAGGAGCGTGTTTTACTGTGATGTAGCATAAAGCTCGTGAGGATCATTATAATCTTTGTTGCACTGTACAGTAAAGCATCATAGCACCATTTACCCAAGGGTCATACTTCATATTGGATAGACTGAAAACGACTTCATAGCAATGAAATACAAACTGCATCATATTCAGTAATATCACCAGCATCTTTACAAAATTAGAGAATATTTTATATACAGTACCATCTGCTGTATTTTGAGGGCAAATCTATTAAGCACAATATACTGAAAGTGCAGCAAACTTGACCACCACCTCCTGACGGTGCACTCTGGAAGTAGTTTTTGAGGAGAAATGCTTATCCTGAAGATTAAAGGCAGCTTATGTTCAGGTTTGAAAGTGACAACCTGCCAGTGACAGTTCAGCTCAAACATTTTAAAGGAGACTTTGGCACAAAAAAAAAAAAAAAAAGCCATCCAGACGGATGCAAACACGGATCTTCAGTTCTCATTAGTGTGTCCATTTCCATGAATCTCCCAGCTGCTACAGGTTCCTGTCATAAGCTTTCACCCACTTGGATCGCTTCAGTTAAAACTTTTGTCCCAGTTGAGTTTTCCAGCTAGATGGAGCCGCTATAATGAGTTGTCGTCTTGTGAGTATCCTGAGCTGCTCCCATAGGCGAGGCGCGGAGGTCCACCTGAGGTGACGGACACAAAGAGCTGTGAGTCCAGCTCAGCAAATGCACAATGTTCACATTTGATCAGGAAAAAAAAAAACAACACAAGAGGAAAGTGCAGCCTCTGCAGCTCTGCCCCTCACAGACGGTAACCCAACACTGTCAGCACTTACACTAGTTATTTACTCCCATTTCACCAGGTCAGCAGATATGTCACTTCTATTCCCACTCGAGGGCGAGCGGAGGCCATCACCTGCCCTCCGTGTGGATATTTTCATGACGTAAGTGTTAACTTGGCAGTGTGTGCGTGTGTGTGTGTGTTAGCCACTGCTGTACCTTCCTGACAAAACGGTCCAATCCAGCTGTGCAGGCAGCTGCAGCGGCCGTTGCGACGGTCACACCGAGCCCTGTTCTCACACTCGCAGGTCTCTGAGCAGTCAGGCCCGTAATGATTCTCTCTGCAGTCTGACACCAAACAGTGAAAAGCAATTTAATAAAAAAAATGGTGAGTGCACAATTAAAGTGGCATGCTGGCCACCAACACCTCCTCCTGTCCAACATGCTTTAGTCAGTCTAAAGATTTCTTGCCTTTATTTGAACTCATTTGTTTGATTTTACACACTTCACTGAGTAGATTTGTAAAAGTAACCAGCTACATTTACTCAAGTAGAGTGGATCATCTATTAATCAGAAGGTCAGTGGTTTGATCCGCATTTCCCCTAGTCTGTGTGTCAAAGTATCCTCGGGCAAGTTGCCCCCGATGCATCCAGCAGAGTGTGAGTGTGTATGAATGTTAGCCAAAGCTCTTAGGCACAGAAAAAAGTGAATGGGTGAATGAGGCTTGTAGTAAGAAGGTGCTTTGAGTGCCCAAATTCAGTAGAAAAGCACTATAAAATTTTAATGAATAAATTTGAGACAATTCAGAAAACTAATAATCTGTTGACCTCACAGCATCTCTTTGCTTTACATTTGAATTTGAGGTCAAAATATGAGGGAAAAATAGTTCTTTTGCTTTGATGTCACACAGCTTGTTCTCAAATAGTGTAAAACTTTTTCTTTTTTTTTTTTACACTGATCCAAAAATATTCAGTACAATACAGGGAATGTCCAGTACACTGTTTATATGCATATTTACCATGTCTGATACAGTACATGTGGTATTTTAATTATGAATATTGTCTCTGATTTTGTCTTTTCATATTCCAATCTGCTGTTAACTGTCTGTGGGCACTTTATTATCACAGAAGTCACTTTAAGGCATTGAAGTATTTACTAAAAATATATTTTACATGATACTTTCTACTACGCATTTATCAAATAATACATTAAGAAGTTTTGCTGCTTTTCTTTAAGCATGTGAATGCTTCCTTCTTCCGCTGATGGAGCGAAGCCTCCGAGCTAGTTCAGGCCAGCTGCTGCACTCTGTCACACTCACTCTCTTCAAGTCATATACCGAACACATCCTCTCAATTTGGGTTAGGGTCTAAGCTGCAGAATTAGCCAATGGTACTGACAATTCAGTACCACTCTTGCCCTCCAAGAGTTTCATTCCCTCCACCAACTCAGCATACATGCGTTCCTGCTGAACAAATGTAGTTGATTCCTCATAGCAGCAGTGTACATAAATCTCCCCCACATCTCTGTTGCATAACTCATCATTGCTGATGCCACTGCAAAGAAGGCACATAAGCTGGAAGTGTTTCACTACTAAAGTGGGGGTACGTGTATAGTTTTAATGGCTGCATGTTCTCAAAGTTTAAAAAAAAAGAAAAATGTGTGGGAGATTACCAATGTCACATCTGGGTCCAGTCTTCCCCGAGGAGCAGCGGCATCTTCCTGACACGGGATCACATTGAGTGTCGTCTTCACAGTCACAGATCTGAGCGCAGTCTTGACCGTAGCGACCCTGTTTGCACGCTGAGTGAAGGATTGAGAACATGAAATACTTTATTTATTTTTTTAAAGAGAATAAGATAAAAACATGCCAGTGATTCTTTTATTTCATTGGGGAAAACAGATTGGACTGACCTCTGTGACAGTGGGCTCCGTGATATCCCGGAGGGCAGATGCACTGACCCGACACCGGGTGACAGGGGGCGCCGTTCATACAGTCGCACTGCATCCGACACAGCGGGCCGTGGAAACCAGGAGGGCAGGCTAACGAGGGGGGGGATTCATGGGAGGAAAATAAAAGTCGACCTTTACGGTTTAAAGGTTGTTGTGCATTAATTAATAAATTAATTAATGAAAAATGTGCATGTAATTTTTTTTTTTAATTAAAATTTTTTATTTTTAAAAAAAAAAAAAAAAAAAAAAAAAAACCTGTCTCTTAAAGGATGGATGGATGGATATCTAAAGCATGATTTCTTTGAGAATATCAAGCTTCCCCAAGCTTATAAACTTTTAACTCTGCATCTTGAACAACCAGCTTTGAAGGTTAAATTTCAGGATTTTACACAGATTTGTCGCACTGTGGCATCTCTGTATTAGCATGAACGATACATCTCATCATGTTTTAAAGGACCTTCAAAACTTTTGAGGTGCTTCGTGTGGATAACCTCGTACATGCTTCACTACATACGCTGCAGTCTCTTGCACAGCCTTAATTTCATGCAAATCTTCAGCAACTGTGAACACCAAAATAAATATATATAAAGGATTTATATCACCACAATGTTGCTGTAGTGTTCGGGTTTGTTGTGGAGCTACAGTGACTTAGTCGTGTTTTTGAACAACAATGGAGGTCATTCTTTGTGCGCGTGTGTGTGTCTGTCCAGTTCTCACTGTGTTCACACAGATGTCCATAGTAGCCTGGTCCGCACTGACACGTCCCCATCACTCTGTCACAAGTACCATTATTTTGACAGCTACACTTCAGCTGGCAGTTGGCACCAAATCTTCCCGCCGGACATTCTGGGACAGCAAGAACAAAACAGAAGACATGACTCGCTGTGACACTTGATTACATGATTTCAACATGTTACATCAAATCAAAAACGCAGTAATGGACAGCCGCAACAAATACAAGATATATATATATATTTTTTTAAAAAAGAGAGTAGGTTGTCACCGATGTTGCAGTGTGCACCAGTCCAGCCCAGACCACAGGTACAGTTGCCGGTCACAGAGTCGCACACTCCTCCATTACTGCAGTTACACCGCTGGGCACATTCTGCCCCAAACCAGCCTGGGGGGCAGCCTGAGGCCAAACACGCACTCAAATTAAACTCAAAACATCCAGGCAGAATTGTCATAACACGCTGTAGTTCTGAAAGCACGGTGACGTTCCTGTTCTTGCTCATTATATGAGATTACAGCTAATAAACAATTTGGGGCCTCCTGTCGTATTTTCAGCTCATAATGTGACAGATGTTTTCAATGTGCTAATATGGATTCATGCTCCTCTAATATGTGCAGAATGGGGCTTGGCAGTGTGACGCTGAAAGAAGCAGAGCCTTCTCTGGAAAAGATATCGTCCCATGCTATGCATACTAAAACCCCCCGCGTACCATCACCAATGCTGGACAATAAGGCCGGTGTCTTTCTTCGTCAGACTGAAGGATGTAACGATTTTTTAAAAAAAGAATTTCAGATTTGAATTCATCAGGATGCATGGAAATTTTTCACTTTGGCTCACTGCGCCTTAAATGAGGTCGAGACAATGCAGCCTTCTGCAGAATTAAGATGTGGCACTAGCAGACGTTTGCGTGGTGTTCTTGTTTTTAAAGTGGTGCCACCTCAGGTGGTATTATTAGTGGTAATATTAGTTCTCAGCTTTGTCCCTGTATTTACAGAGACTTCTTCAGACTCTCTGAATCAGTTCATGAACTTATGTACTGTAGATGATGAAAGACACAAACTCTCGCCTACAAAGTCTTTCATAGTGACTCAGCCTTTCTATATAATTATATATTCCAGTCTCTTGTTGCACCTCTATTGTCTACTATTTACAGTTGGATATATAATATTTTATAATTTGCATCCCTTTTTCTCAAATGTATGAAATGTATCACATGAATGGAAACAGAAAATAATGAAAGCTAACCATTTGCACAGTCCTCTCCTCTGCGTCCAGGGGCGCACACACATCGGCCGGTGACCGGGTCATTCTGGGCTCCGTCTCTGCACGCTGCCACCCGGGCACAGTCGACACCATAATGCCCAGTCGGGCACGCTGTCACCACAGGGACACATGACACACTTTTCACCCTACACCGTAACACTCTTTAATTTACTTACGGTCATTGTGAGAGTTTGAGACAGACTCACTGATGTTGCAGCGCGGTCCTATAAATCCAGCTGGGCATTCACAGGCTCCAGTGGAAGGAATGCACTTCCCTCCGTTTTCACACTGACACTCTCTTTCACAGTTTGGACCGTAATGACCCTCTCTGCAGACTAAATATGAATAACAAAGAGTTAAATCATTTTATTTGCTTTAATCTACCATCATGGTTTAATGTTTATGTATGAAAATGCTTTTTGTGCATACTTTGGTTACATTTGGGGCCATGGAAACCTGGGGCGCAGTAACACGATCCGGACACCGGGTGGCAGAGCTGATTTGTCTCAGAGCACTGACAGACCTGGTTACAGTTCTGCCCAAAGGTTCCAGGCAGACAAGCTGATAAAGGGCAAGAATCATTAATATACAATGTGCTTACAGACATTTTTGCTTTCTGAGGCACCAGAAATGTGTCTTTAGCAGATTTAGCAGAAAAAGTTAGTCTTGGAGAGCTCACTCTGTTCACAGCCGTTGCCAGTGAATCCGGGAGGACAGCCGCACTCTCCAGAGATGTGATGGCAGGATGTGCCCTGTGCACAGTTGCAGCGCTGCGAGCAGCCCTTTCCGTATGTACCCGGCAAACATGCTGAAGGATGCAGAAGGAAAACTAAATCAGACATTTAGTTCTGCATGTCCCCATTTAAACTTTTCAAGCAAATGAAAACAGAAAAAAAAGGACAGAGGAGCAAACACTCCTCTAGGCCACTCATGCAATTAGGAATAACACACACAACAGACTGGAATAAAACCCATGTGCCTTATATTTAATAAGCAATTAAATAAAGGTATAAACATACACAGGTTCAGCTTGGAGAAAATGAAAACATGCATAAAAAAAACACGATTAATTATAATATGTCACGGGGCTTCTCTTATCCTGCCCATGCATGGAGCCGATTGAAAATACAGAAAGGTTTATTACACGCTTGGTCCTCTAGAGGTTGCAAGAGCACAAAATCCATCTTAATTACAGTTTTATACCTTTGTCACAGACTTTTCCCCTCCACCCTGGCAGACACTGGCACTCTCCGGTGACATGGTGGCATGAAGCTCCGTGCAGACACTGGCATCGCTCCCGGCAGCCGACGCCAAACAGTCCGGCATCACAAGCTGGGCAGAAAAATGTGCAAATGAGAGGCTATAATTAACAAAACCCCACAGAACTCCCATCACAGTGGCACAATTTCCACAGTGCAGCACTTCTCCATGACGTCAAAATTTCTGTAGGGGGGGTCAGTTTTCACCCACGGGCTCACCTTTCTCACAGCGCTCTCCGATCCACCCGGCGCTGCAGCTGCACCGTCCGGTCCGTCTGTCACACTGGCCGCCGTTCTCACATTCACACCGCTGCTGGCAGTCCGCCCCAAATCGGCCTGCTACACATTCTGTGTAAACACAGAGCAGCGCGCACAGGCAGACACACACAAGTGAGACAGGAGAAGAGAAAGAACAGAGACATCTTGATTTGAACTGCATACAAAAAGGGAACTTCCACTGTCACATTTCTGCTGAGGAGTGCAAAATGACTTTTTTTCCCCCCCAACATTTTATAATTGGGGCGAGCACGGTGTTGGCAATCAGAGGTAGCGGCCACAGAGTTTGGAAGGTGAAGACATTCCAGCGACAGGATTAGAGGTTTCCTGAGCATAAAGAGGGGGCTGGGCCTGGCACAGCTTGATGGGGAAAGGTTGTAACAGGCACAGAGGGAGGATACTGTGTAATGTGGAGCTCAGAGGGAGAAGGAGCTGGAATGTCATCGCTGGGTCGACTGAGACTTTTACAGAGCAGCACAGTCTGCGGTGCAGAAACGCACTCGCTGCCAGCAAATAACTAGACTTCAGGCAAAAACAAATGAGCTAAGGCAGCAAATTAAACTCAGACTGATGCATTTCCTGAGCAAAGTAAAACAACCACAGGCCACTGTTTTAAATGTTTACTTCAGGGTTCAGGTGATTTTATTCTTCTGCCTTTCTGTTGTGACTAACCAACATCATTATGGCTTCGCAAAATCAGACGTCTCTTCGGCTTAACGGGTTGGTTTGGAAAAAGATGGCACGTGAAACTCTATACAGGTACATGTATGTCAAATGATCACTTTATAGCTACAGATGAACAGATATTCCTAAATTACAGCCTCATCTTCTGCTCCAGCTGCTATTAAAAACAGAGGTGTGAATATATTCTTAAAGATCTGTAGGAGATCCTTATCAGTACAAATAACTAGTATCCAAAGAGGAAATTGCTCCATGAGGATGGCCATAGAGAGTAAAACAAAGGAGGGCAGTTGGACATGTGAAGCACTTCCCTGCGCAGTGACGGATTATTTATAACATTTCGAGCGTGCTCGTGTTTCAGTTTTACCTTCAAATGTAATCGTTTAGATAAACTGGTTTAATCTCACTGGATTTATGTTAGCATTTTTCAGATTTCAGTATCAGTAAATCAATCTGAGAGTGGTTTAGTGGGAACACATGGAAACTCTTACTCACACCATCCCTCAGTCTTACCCAGTTCACAGGCTGTGCCCGTCCAGCCACTGGCGCATGCACATTTTCCGTTGGTCTTGTTACAGGTGGCTCCATTCTGGCACAAGCAGCGCTGCTGACAGTCTGCTCCATAAAACCCAGCAGGGCACTCTGAGAGGAAAGAAAAAAGTAGTCAGAACCACCCTGTGACCTCTTCTTTACTCGTCGTACAGGTGATCGCTTTTCTCTGTTGCGTAAACTCGCCTTTTGTGCAGCTGGGTCCGGTCCACCCTGGCGTGCACACACAATGCCCACTGGCCGGGTGGCAGATGCCATCGTTACGGCAGCCACAGGTTCGATTACATCCTTCCCCATAGAAACCAGCTGGGCATGCTGCCACGCGAGAGACAAACAATATCATTACCTCCTGATGAACTCTGCTGATCAAAAGTGGAAATTCCAGTATCTGGTAAATAATACAGGCTTCAGCATGGGGAACATCAAGTTGGTACTTTCTCATGTGTGACGGGGCTGCTGGGTTTTCCCAAATAACTCTGAAACCAAGCGTGTTTTTGTTCTACTGTGAATCAGCGTCTGAAAGGTGTCCTCACTTCATATGAAGCTCCAACAGATGTCATGATACAAACAATCTGAGCCTTTGATTTCACCTTTTTTTTTTTTTAACACTGGACTGCATCTGTTAATTAAATTATTTCTGTGGTGCACCTGTTACTCACTGAGGTTGCAGAACAGGCCGATCCAACCAGCAGGGCAGGAACAAACGCCGCTGACGTGATCACAGCTCGCGCCATTTTGACACAAACACTTCTCCTGACAGTCCAAACCGTAGAAGCCCTGAGGACATGCTGAAACGCACAGACGTGCAAAGAATCTCTGTTGCTGGCACGCACGCATACTAAGTAGGAGAATTTGGCTTTTACGATCAAGCAGCTTCTCTTACACTTTTCGCAGAAGGTCCCCGTCCAGCCCCGCTGGCAGGTACAAGCTCCACTCACATGGTCACACAGTGCATTGTTGTCACACTGACACCGATGGCGGCACCCGAGACCAAACATACCTGCTGGGCACTCTGAAGGAACATCACATACAGCACAGTTACAGAATAACACAAAGGTGTTTTATAATGAAGACTGCCGTGCAATACAATGTAACAGACGGATATA
Organism: Cichlasoma orientale; assembly: GCA_034780415.1. Classification (NCBI taxonomy): domain Eukaryota; kingdom Metazoa; phylum Chordata; class Actinopteri; order Cichliformes; family Cichlidae; genus Cichlasoma; species Cichlasoma orientale. Next base: position 149,971 of record JAVDPK010002170.1, read on the forward strand.
AAAAGGGCATTATGTGTAGTGTTTAAAATTTTTACTCTGGTGCCTTCTAGAGGTAGCACAGACAATGAACGATACACAATGAAGCTATGACATTTTTTTAAAAGCAGAATAGGACTAAAATATAGAGTAAGCACTTTATAGGGAGTATTTTTATACTAGCAGTGCATTAATACTGTATGTAAATGACATCAGATACTTGCAGGTATGAGGGAACAAGAGAATAAGTGGGCAACTTAAACTTGCTTCTTGTTCTCTTGTTTGGTGTGTACTGTATTAATATACTGCTGACTAATTAAGCTGTACATTGTGGACTGTGATCTCAAGCCAAGTTATAAATTCCTGCAAATTTCAGTCATAAAACTTTCATGTCAGTCCAGAATATTGACGATCACTTCCAGTGAACAGTGTGCAAGACATTGGTTCCTTGAAACTCGCAGTTTTTAACCTTCTATCTCTTTTGATGAAACTACAAGAAGATTGTACACTTTTTAAGCTAACATCAAGGCAGAATGACCACTGTGGTCATCAGATGCTGCAGCACAAACACATAACATACTTTCATGACAGCGTGTTCCAGTGAAACCAGCTTCGCAGTTGCACTGGCCTGTCACAGCATCGCAGCTTCCGTCTCCGTTTCTGCAGTCGCAGGTTTCTGAACAGTCGGCCCCCCAGTGTCCTGCATCACAGGCTGCAACACGGTCACATAGATAAGCTCAGTTTGTTTTGGGGGTTTTTTCCGCATACGTCTCAACAGGTTTTATGGCACATGTTAGATAAGGTCAGCAGTATCATACCTTTCCTGCAGTTGTGCCCAGTCCAGCCAGGAGGGCAGGTGCACCGCCCACTCACTGGATCACAGCGAGCGTTGTTCTCGCAGATGCACTTCATCTGGCATTTCTGACCGAAACGTCCACTCGGGCACGCTGCATGAAAGAAAAAAATAAATAAATAAAAAACTTCAAGACTAATCTACCACAGCCACCTCCACCAGACTACATGAAAAAAGCCCCAAGTTCCCCCTGACATTTCTGCACTGCGACTCAGCCGTGAGTGAGACTTGAAGAGCCAGCGGTTAGTGGAAGTGGAATTATACTTCTTCTTCCCAGTGAAAATATGGCTTCACATGCAAACTGCACCATTTTAATCTTCCACAGTGTTGCCACCCTTCTCATCTGGTTGACTGTTTAGTGCCTGTTGCTATAGAAACTTTCCCAAAAAGGCTGTTGCTCACAGTTTTGGCAGAGTCTTCCCACGAATCCTGATGGACAGTTACATGTCCCGTTGTGTTTATCACATATGCCGCCATTCTCACAAACTGGGCAGGTTTCCACACAGCCTGGACCCCAGAAACCCTCCGGACACACTGCAAAAGTAATCATCAACATTCTTTTATGATTTTTATCATGTAAGTTAATTGTTCAGTTTTTTTTTTTTTTTTAATTGCCAGCACTCACAGTTTTCACAGCGGTTTCCTGATGTGCCTGCTGGACACTGACATCGTCCCGTCACTTTATCACATGGTGCACCAGTGCAGTTGCAAGAGTGAACGCAGCCAGGTCCAAACCTTCCCTCTGGACAGTCTGACAGAGGAAACATGGGAAGGATTCATGTCAACACAGGACTACAAAAAAAAGGAAACACAAATAATCCTTAACGCATGAAAAATCAAAGTCTGCCTTGATTGCAGTTCTCCCCGTGACGACCAGGGGGGCATTTTTGTTGGCACTCTCCAGTCACATGATGACACGACACTGCAGATGGACAGGCACACTTCTTTTCACAGCCGGCTCCGTAAGTACCTGGTTTGCATTCTAGAGACAACAGAGGCCACTTTAATATGACAGCATCACCCTCCCATCCCAGTTTTATTAAGCAGTTCAATTACGCAGTATGATTTCAAACCATTTAATTGTCACACACAGGTCTTCGGGGTAAAGTTCAAGGGCCAAGTGCATGTGTGAAAATGGCATTGAGAGTAAAGGATACTGATAGCTGGCATATTAATTAAGAATAGTGTCTATATGAGGGCAGGCTGCGCTGGGGGTGTGTGCTGTCCTTAATGATGTTGTTTCTGGGGTTTGTATTTGTGTAGTTGTTATAAACAGTAAGAATACAGATAAGGAGAAGAACACAACTTGTGCTTTTTCACTCTGCACTCACCTTCCTTGCAGATGTTACCAGTGTAACCAGCCTTACACACGCAGGTGCCATAGCGCCGGTGACACTCGACAGCGTTCTGCTGATCGCACTGACAGTCTTCAGAGCAGCCGGGTCCGAAAGTCCACTTGGGACATGCTGGTGGTTAAAATGAAGGAATCATAGATATTTGAAGTGACAGTGAGTCTGACTTTTATTGTTTTTATAATCTGTAGCTTAACGTGAAGTAAGAGATTAAAAGCTGCTGATGTGTAAGCAGTGGGACTCACTGAGGTGGCAGAAGCGTCCATAGAGTCCGGGATCACAAAGGCACGCTCCGTAGGTACGGTGGCAACGGCCATTATTGGCACAATTACACTTCTTATTGCACTGCTTCCCATAGAAGCCTTTAGGACAGCCTGAACCCAAAAATACTTGTCAGTAAACGCAATGTACCTCTGAGATAATCAGATGATATTTCAACAGGAAAAACTGCTTTCAGTGAAAGAGAAGCGTCTCACCATCCTGGCACAGGTCTCCACTCACGCCAGGAGGACAGCGGCAGCTTCCGCTGGCAGGATCACAACTGGCACCATTTTTGCACTTGCATGGGAAGGAGCAGTTTTTACCAAAATATCCCTGTGCGCATGCTGTGAGGTTGAAAAATTAAAAAAAAAAAAAAAGTCCATCTAAACAGTCAAGACTGACAGGTATACACAGGTGTTTGTGTGTGTAAGGAGGGTCAGTGCTCACTCTGGTTGCAGATGATGCCTGTCCACCCGTCGGGGCAATCGCAGCCATTTATCCACGCATTGCATTTTCCTCCGTTAGAGCAGTCGTCACACGTCAAACTGCAGTCACTGCCGAAAGTGTCATCCAAACACACTGAAAACACAAGAACTCAGCTTTAAGCATTCAATTTATGCTGATCACATTTGAATAAAAATGCGTGTTTTTCAGGATTTTTGACCTTCAGAAACATTTTTAACAGCACACCAACTCCAAACCACAAATGTAATAAACCAAAGCATTCCACTGGGACTGCAGCATCATGCATTTAAATATTTGCAGGTGTTGCTCTTCAGCTTTCAGTTACGTTAGATTGCATGTTCAACATGTTCTCTGGTCAAGTTTGGATGACACAAAGCAGAGCCTCCGACTTCCTGCTTCAGACTCAGAGCAGCTGCCAGACCATATAAGCCTCAACATGCCTGCCAGAGAAATTGTGGTAGTTTATTAGGATGTACGAACACTCTGAAAGCATGAAGCAAAATAATTAGCCCCATTGTGCGATGTGTTCCTGCCATCGCTGAATAAGTCTGTCGGACAGCTTCATGGGAGCAATATAATCGGATGCAGATTTACCATTAATGATAATAAATCAACAGGGGTTTGAGAGGAAACTCACCAAATTTCTCTGCCAGGTTACTCTCAGCTCTCAGCTCCCCTTCATCATCTTCATAGTTGTCAAAGCGCTCCAGGGGCTGGCTGTAGTCCTGCAGCAAGGTGAGCTGGGGGCGAACAAGAGGCAGCTCGATGGAGTCTCCGCTGGACAGGGTCTCGACTGCATCATCTAGTGCTGCAGTGAGAGGGGGGGAAAAAGTAAATTACACAAAATATACATCATAGGTTTCATATCATTGCATCTTAAATGTATCACTTGAGAAATCCAGGATTTTTTCTACAGTAACTTCAAGAATCTTTCATTTTTGTTCAGTTGGCATTTATACGGTAAAACAGTTTGTGATGACATGACTATACACAACGTTGAGAAGAGGGCAACAAATGGTCATCCAAACGTCACAGCAGAAATCAAGACTTTTTATTATTAAACTGACCAGGAGTTAATGCATGCAGAAACACATAAGCGGAACAGCTGCTGATGTAAACAATGCAGATGTCAACCTTTTATGAAAGAAAAGCTTTGCAAATGTTTTATGACAAAGTAAATGCATCGAGCGTGTTTGTTAGACCACAAGATTACAAAGCACAGGCTCTGTTTACAGTTAACTCCACGGGGATCCATTACTGCATATGGAAATAAATTCTTTGACAATTCCAAGTGCACTTTAGCCAATTTGAAAGTTTACTTGGAGCAAAAGTGATGGTGTGTTAAAAAATGGAAAAGCTGGAGGGCATAAATTAGTTGGTTAGCGTCACTGATGTCAGTATAACGTTATTAGTATAATGTTATTACTGTAAAAGGTGACACTTATCATTGGTACAACTACTATACAGTATGTCTATAAAGCACAATGGAGGTTATGCAACAAAAGCTGGTCTACGTCTCTATAGTCAAAAGAACATTGTTATTTCTGTCTGCAGTAATTTATGTTGTACGGCTCTGTTCTGAGACCTCCAAACCAGTCAGAGGCAGGGAGAGTCACAGCAGGACCCCCCAACACAGACACGAAAAAACATGTCTGTATTGGAAGAGCTGGGGTTGGTGTGGGTTGGAAAGCCGCTGACTGAAGTACAACAGTGCGGTCCGTATGAGATTCGTCAAATGGATGCATAGAAGGGTATCAGCTGAGCCATCAGCTGATGTGGACTAGCAATGAGATCAGCTGATCTGCCAGGATTGTGTCTGAGCGTGACTTTGTGGCCTGCTTGATTTGGGTTTCTCACACTTAACTGAAAACAGGACAACGCTACTGCCACTCTAATTTACTGGCAGTCCCAGCATCCCACTGATTCATCCAGTTTTGACATCAAATTTGAAGCTGGCTCGTTAATGTTTGTTTACATACTATCACTTTGCCAAACAAACTTGAATTTCCTTGTAACATCATGTAGATTACATTTTCCTAGCTTGACATTTCCATTTTTCATATCCCCCTTTTTAAAGTTTTTGTCTAAATGACAGGATGCTTTTTTGTGGCACAACAGCGTCAGTTTGCCAGGTTTTCCGCTGGAATGTTTTTGGTGTGATTCCCGCTCGCCCGCGCGCTTGCACATGATTGCTGATACTCACGGATGCAGGAATGCCGGTCCTCATCCAAACGGAAACCCCGGCGGCAGTAACACTGGAAGGAACCGGCGCTGTTCTGGCATGTGTGATCACAACCACCGTGAGCAGCCAGACACTCGTCGACATCTAAACAACACAGACGCACCACAGAATTAAATACGTCAAAAGGAAAAACTGAGAAAGGCCACTGGTGGAGCTCACTAAAACAAAGGCAACATTGTCCGTGTCAAACTGAAACTTTCCCTCCAAATTCAGCAGATTAAAAAGTCTGTCTCATATAAGACTAAGTGCCATCCATGCTTGGAGTGAAGGTTAAACATTATGTACCATCACAGCTACAGCCATCTGAGTTGAGTCTGTATCCTGCAGAGCAGTAGCATTCATAACCCCCGGGGTAGTTGGTGCAGTCCTGCTCACAACAGGAGACCTGCTCCCCACACTCGTCAACATCTGCCAAACGCAACAAAGGGCAAGACAAAAATCATGATCCAACTGTAGCGATATGCTTCCGTGCTGCATGAGAGAAAATTTACGAGGTAATTTAAACTGTGTGGGCTTAACAGCCAATTAAGGTAAAATTACAACTAGAAGTTAATGGGAGTGAACTGAAATGTGCTCCCTTCTTTGTGAACCCTGGCTTGTATGAGCAAATATTCAGTCCTGTTTCCAAAAATACTCGTCCACCTCCCGACCATAAGTGCCTTTTTAGTAATAGAGTGGGGAAAAAAGCCCTTCAGAGCTCTATAAAGTCTCTCACTTTCTCTTTTTTTTTCTCTAATTTTATTGTATGTGCTCTTCTGCGCCAACTGTGCCGTCGTCTCCAGTAAATGCAAAAATGACTATTTATGCTTATCTGCAATTACAGTTATCACACGTCGCACCCATTTTCTTCATTGCAGCAAGCCGACTGCATTAGTTTTAATTCAGTTTGAGTCGCAGCATTGCCATAAATCGTGACGTTTAAAATGTTCTGTTATTGCTCGTAAACATTGATTCACATTACAGTTATGCTGATAGATGACGTTTATGGTGCTTTTGAACTGTGGTTTAAACAGTTTAACGCTGCTGCTCCAAATAAACACAATACTGGGTGTTTGTTGGTTTAGGTCTCAAAAGTTTAAATGACATAAGTCTAATAATATAATAGATAAGTTTAACAAAAATGTTGCCTATCAATAAGTTTAATATATGCAGTTATATGCAAAAATATTAGACCACCTGCCATAAATACAAGAAAACACAAATATTTTAGAAATCAGTCAAAATTTGTTTAAAACTAAAAATTATATTGTTGTTTATCAGGCAAATAAACAGAATTACTAATTTTTTCTGTTCAGGAATGCAATAACTGTCGTGTGCTTTACTATTTTTTTCCTGCTTTTTTGTGAAACTGTGAATTTGAAAATTCATCAACAGCAATAATTGTGTTTTAGCATTAAAAACATCATTTTGATTAAAGAGCTTCTGCATACTGATTGGTTACCCATTACAGAAACATCAAAAATGATTTGGTAATTGCAGATGCTGTTAATTTAGAGCAAGTGTTAAGTATATATATATATGTGAGTGTATCACACTCTCTTACCAATGCAGGTCTTAAGGTCATTATCTAGCAAGTAACCATGGTTACAGGTACAGACAGGCCCGCTGGTTGAATGCTGGCAGTGATGCGAACATCCACCATTGTTGTTCTCACAGCTGTTCACGATTTCCATCTCAATTCCTTCAATATGCGAGAAGATAATGAAGGTGTGTTAATAACAAGAGCAAAATATCCATCCATCCATCCAGCCATCCATCCATCCATCCATCCATCCATCCATCCATCCATCCACTTCTGATTATCCAATTCAGGGTTGCTGGGGGGAATTTAAACGAGGATTTAACTGACTGTAACACTGCTTTCCATCAGATCCCAGCTCATAGGCCGCGTTGCAAACACAGACGTAAGAGCCCAGAGTGTTGTGGCAGCCGTGAGCACAGTTGCCCTCCTCTGTCTCACACTCATCGATATCTGGAGGAAAACGGATCGAAAAAACAGACTGAATTTTAGGAGCAAATACATCTGGCTTGCATGTGTACTTCTTACAAATCTATTCCATTTCCCTCAGTTCTTAAAAATGATTCCAATCACTTTTACACGCTTCAAAGTCATTGTTGCTCGATGCTGACAGCATTCAAATTCTGCATCATCTTCTCCGCATTTGTTAGCAACTCAATGAAATAAAAATATTAAAGTATTTATTTTTTCTGTTTTCCATCTCCACTCTTAACTCCTGACAAAAAAGCATTTATGTTGTTTATTAAACCAGTTTCTGTCAGCACTCGCTTTCCTCTCAGCTACCTATACCACTAATGGTCAGTTTACCTTCACAGGTTTTCCCATCATCAGCTAGGGTGTAGCCAGCTCTACAGTCACAGTGGGCCTTGCCACCGTCAGCCCGACACTCATGCGTACAGCCTCCATTCTGATCTCCACAGGGATCCTGTACTGTAGTACAAAAAAGCCAGTGCTCATACACAGTCGAGTGAGGAATGCTTCAGACACAGCAGAAGAGAAAACTGTAAAAACTGACTGTCCTGCATCTTAATGCAGAGCATGTGGAGAGGTTTAAATCCACCCAGCACCTTTACCTTAGTGCTTTATCGTTCTCTGTTCACAGTTGTGTGTGTTTAACTTGTGTAAGCCTGTCCAGCAGTTGGGATGAAAACCTTCCCGCAAAAGTTAAAGGAAGCTGTTTGCAGCCAACAATTACAAAGTAAAAGCATCTAGAAGACAGCAATTAAAAATACATATATGTATAATTTCCCACCCTCATATTTGACTTTAAAGCCCTGATTAAAAGAAGCAAGCCATCAGAACACAATTTGAGAAACAAAAACAACCCAGACTGCTGTGACTCATTCCAATTAAATATCTTATCCCATGAAAGATAGTTAATCATATTCCAGCTGAGACATCCTGTAAGATAATTATAATTGGCAGCAGATACAGACGATGTGTTTTAAATGTTACGATCAAATCTGCAGAATCACACCTTCATAATCATCCAAAGTGCTCAGTTTCACTGGCACGCTTCCCTCCGTCATCCATCAATTTATTATTCCTCGTTTTGTTTTGGTTTTTTTGCACTGTGTCATATGAACATGTGTTTTTAGTGCTCCCTACAACAGAGTTCAGAAACATGGGCACTCACATTTACAATGCTTGCCATCCTCCGACAGCACGTAGTGTGGTTTGCAGCGGCAGCGAAAATGAGCAACAGATTGCTGCACACAGTAGTGCTCGCATCCTCCATTGCTAATGGCACATGAATGCACAGCTAAAAAAGAAGCAAAAGACAAAGAAAAAAACATGTGATACGATAAAAGGGCAAAGAAAGGAAAAAAAAATCCAGCATCTTTCAGAAGCTAATCATTCCACTGCGATTTGTCATGTTAGTCTTTGTGGCTGAAATTTCACACCTTCAGAAAGCTTAGGTTTCTTAGAGAGGTCACAATACTGACACTCCTACACTCAGAGAACACCTCAGAGAATTGTTATGCTTTGAGCAATAAGAGGTCCATCACACCAAAAACACCAAAAATCACAGAGAGACTTGAATGGCAGGGTGCCTGTGGTGGACAGCAAGCATATGCTGATGAGGCTGAGAGTAAAGCGAGCTCAGTAGTCCTCCTTGTCGGAGTCTCCCCTCTTTGTAGCAACAGATCAATCTGGATCTCTTCAAAGAAAAAAAAAAAAAAACAGGTTGAGGCCTGAACAGCCTGGTGTTCTCAAAGGCTCTGTTTTTCATGCTCACAGACCGGAGTCAAGATTCCTCCATCCCAAGCACATGTCAAACCACAGAGCGCTTTCCAGCTCAAATATTATGCAGCTTCACGCTAAGTGTGTGGGATACATCTAACCCCTGCTGGCAGATCAAGAGCTGGACAAGACGAGCAGAGAGACAGAGACCGACTTGTTGATTGCCATGTGTGGTCGTTCATCCAGCGTGTATGTTTTCTGTTTGGCGCGTAGTTCAAACTGACATAATCGCTTACGCGCTTGTAATGGGCGGCGAGATTTCAGCACTAAATATATTTGTGAGCGTGGACACATTTTGCAGTTTTAACTGACAGATATGCAGCATCACAGATACGCAGCATTCACCTGGACTCAGTCCACTTATGAACTGTTGGCGTAATCAGTCATTTTTTAATGCAATAGCTGTCACATAAGAGCCTCTCAGGGACAGATGAGCTCTATAAGAAAATGAGAGAACTCTACTTTATGAAGCCAAGAAACACATAATGATTTTTCCTCTGAATGTTAGACAGGACGCTCTGTGTACATTCATGACGTAGAAACCAGATCCAGGTTTATAGTTTTCTGTCTATCAGCTATTTCTGAAAAAAACCCTCACAGAGTTAACATATCCGATATGACGGGAAGAACGTGCAGGTACCGAGTAAACGGCGCACAGGTCGAGTGACGGGCCGCCATACAGACTGAAGGGATGAAGCTCATGTGAATGTTAGGACAAGAGGAGTATTTAATGGAGGGAAAAGATGGATTCATAGTAGTTTTCTAAATTATAATAACTGTGTCAGTTTATTTGTAAGTACTTTTAGAACGTATGGATTGTGAATCTCTGGGTCTTCTTGATTTTTTCTGACTTTGTCAAATATAAACAATTTCATCTCATTTTGAGTATTTCCCTGTAAGTGATACCTCAAACATAAACGTGTTTCTCAAACTAAGGCGCAAAGATCATAAAGTCCATTTAATCACATCACTTCAGCAGACAAAGTTTGCAGACTTGTCATGCAACTGCAGACTTTCACATGCCCTTTTTTTCCCCTGAGCTCTGAGGCTACATAGCACATGCAAAGAAAGGTACTTAGGTTAGTTGTAATTACAGTTTAACGGTAAATACTACTGCGTGGCCGGAGTAGCAGAAGTAGATTCATATGGGCAATCTCAGTAATGTCAGTTACACAGTAAAACAGTAAGATGCACGTATTAGTGACCTTAAGCTACTTTTTTTTGGGCCAAGTAAGGCTGTAGCAACAAAATCATTAAGTACACTGAGTTGATGCATCGGAGCCAGCTGAAGCTCTGCAGGACAAATTCAAACAATTTCTATAAACAGAGATCTCGTACACAGAAATGCAGAGACATGGGGCTAAACCATAATTATACTCAGCTGTGAGAACCTGCTGCTTTTCTTTGTCCTGTGTGATTACACCTGGATTTCTTTGGAGTTTTGAACAAAATGAGCCATTTAATGACTTTAAAAAAAAAAACTGTCTACTGACAAACAACTAATCAAGAAGAAAATCAGCAGATTAAACAGTAATGAAAATAGATGCAGCCACACTACAAACGTTCTCCAGGACAGGGTGTTGGGCCTGATTCAGTCACAGAAAAAAAAAAAAGGCTTTTGCACAAGATACCCAGTGAAGGGAAAAACTCCACGAACTGAATAAATGTGGTTTTACCAGCAAATGTTATTCGAACCGCACCACAAAAGGGCTTTTTGTCAGAACCAAAGGGGTCATCTGAAACATTACTAATGTGGTCTAGATGATTAAGTACCCATGTCAAAAACCATATGTGGCTAAACGTCAATGAAATAATCAAAAAAATAATAATAATACTCAAAGACTCAAAGAAGGTTCCAGTAGCTGAGTTCCTCCAAACCACTGCCTCATTGTTTATGTGAGTATTGAACTACTGAGGTTAGATTACAAAGCGCCGTTGGAGGTCTTCATATTCTATTTCTAATTGGATTAAATGAAGGACGAGACCTCAGATCTTTCACATCATCATCTTTTAGTCAATCGTGTTACTTGTTCTTACTTTGTTTAAAGTTTTATGAATAACTTTCATGTTTTTAGAACTTGTTGCATTTTTATGGATATACAGTATTTTTATTTATACGTTACACCTGCAGCAAACTTAAAGATTATGGTACCGTGATTCTGCAGTGCTATTTTCAGTGGTTACTGATGTTCTGCTATTCAGCCACCGCAAAGCTTTAAGATTACTCACCGAGGCAGGTGCGGCCGTCCACATGAAGCCGAGAGCCCGGGTGACATTCACAATAATAGGAGCCCCTGGTGTTAACACATCTATGTTGGCAACCTCCATTATGGACCTGGCATTCATCAATATCTGCACAAAAAGAGGGCGACAATAGAAATACTGAAGCAGGGGGAAAAAAGGAGAAATGGGAGAGAAATGAGTGCAATTTAAATAAATCCTCTCATTATGAGAAAAAAAAAATGGTTACGAGAATAAAACCAGATGAGATGCCAGGCTGAGAGGGGGATAATATAGGTTTTAGGGTAAAGATGTACCTCAAGAAGGAAGGAGGAGGTGATGGATGAGAAGGGAAAGTATTTTACAAGTGTGTTGCAGCTCAAACAAACAAATTCCCCCATGTGGTAACAACTACCGAACATTTAAAACCAAATTTAAATTCCTGCCCTTCTTGTCAAAGCCCCTCGGGTGAACAAACATATGGAAAGTTAAAGTGGACGATGCAAAACATACACATTCCTCTGAGCCGAGCGTGCGGATTGTAAGCAAACGAAAGAAGGGGGTTCTTCACCCGAGAAAGCCGCGGTGAGAGAAACACAATCCCTCGCAGTGCGAGCGGATTTCTAATGAAACAAACCGAGTTCTTAAACACGTTCTAAGACACAAAAAACCCCGTTTGTTTTCCACAGCAGACCTCCTCACTGTGAGTCTGGACTTAAGAGGTCTGTTTGTGGTTCTGTAGGATGTTAACTCAGACCACATCACACACACAAACACACACGCACACACCCCTCAGACTGGTGACAAGTCACCCATTTGCTTTAATATTACTAGAATCATCAGCTTTAATATTATTAGAATTTACACAATGGAGTTACTGGAAATGTTGCCGACTGCAACAAGTGACGTGACACATTAAGAAGGTGAGTGTGAATGTGTTTTGGCTGCAGACTGATGCCTGTAAAAAACCAACACATCATAAAATGCTACCATTCTGTGCCAAGTTAAATGTCTGGTTGAGAAATGCGCTGTTCGGAACAGTCCCGACCTCAGGCAGCTCTTCCGAAAGAAACTATTTCAAGAATTCCCTGGAATTCCTTTGAAAAGAGCTTTCTAAAGGTTTTCCTAAACTAGCTGATTAGAAGATAAATATTAGTTTTATTTAATTAACGTCACGTATTCGACTGCCTCATCTCACATACCACACATTTGGTCTTCAAGCATTGTTGTAAACAGTTAAGTTTAAATAAAGGCGCAAACGCTCCATCATCATTAAAAAGAAAAAAAAAAAGAGTGTCTCATTCCTTAAGTGAGAAGAAAGATTTGCACATAAATACATAAATACAGATGTGTCTATATCTGGCTTTGCTATGCAGCGATTCCCACAGTTCTCAGATAAGCTTCTTGAGATGGCGGCGCACGTCTGTGCAGCGGCTCTATGCTCTCCTGTGGTAGCAGACGAGAAGGCTCTGTGGAGGGTGATAAGCACGGCACAGAAAATCATTGGCTGTTCTCTCCTCTCACTGGATGAGGTGGCTAACACCCGCTGCATCAGCAGAGCCTTAGCCATCACCAGAGACCTCACTCACCCAGGATACCCTCTGTTTGAGCTACTACCCTCTGGGAAATGATACAGATCACTGAAGGCCAGAACAAACAGACTCAAACACATCTTTATGAAGGCCATAACTCCAAACATACAGAACACACTTCAAACATATGTGCAATATTATCCAGCCATCCATTTTCTTCCGCTTTTCCTTTTCAGGGTTGCGGGGGGGCTGGAGCAAGAGGCAGGGTGCGCCCCGGACAGGTCACCAGTCTGTCACAGGGCTAACACAAAGAGACAGACAACCATTCACACTCACACCTACAGCCAATTACCTTTGAACTGTGGGAGGAAACCGGAGTACCCGGAGAGAACCCACACAGTTGTTGTTGTGTTTTTATGATACAATGACAATAAAGGCATCTTTCTCTCAAGATGCCAAATAGGGTAACCTGCAAAGGTGGATGTGTGTTTGACGCCCTTTGATGTGAATATAAGAATATGTTTTCCATCTATATGCATGAACCCTTTGATGGACTGGGAAGCTGTTTAAGTTGCACCCTCTTTCTTGGGAAATGTAAATGGGACAAGAACTATGCAATGGATGAAGTATATAAAAAACAAACAGATAATAAATTGATGTGTTCCCGGGAAAAAGGAGATGATGAATAAGGATGAAAATATTCTACAAGTGTACTGGAACTGAAACAAGCAGCTGATCACAGACTCGTGTATACAGTGACCCTGTTTTGTCATATTATATCATTACCTTTTAGGTTGAAATGCCAGACTTGTGTTAAAGCATTTGCTAATTACGAGAGACCCCGAATTAGATAATTGGAAGAAGACGATTAGGTGACAAATCTGGTTAGATTTTGGCAGCTGCAGTACTCGGTTAGAGGATAAGATCACGGTTTGGGGTTAAACAGACTGTTTATTTCTGCTCATCTGGTGAATTAAAGTTCAGCGTTCACTCTCTGTTGTGTTTTAGTTCTCACGTACTCCTAAGGGATATCTGTAAATGCTAAATGGTTCAATATGTTCACCATCTACAACTACTGTGGGCTTATCAGAGCTTTTCCACTGAAAACAGCTGCCCGCTGCGTCTGAAAATGAATATTGCTGGCCAACAAAACAAAAACAGCTGCAGCTGAACGCTGAAAGAAACTACTACTATTAATAGACCTGAGGGGGAACTGCAGAGCTGGGTTATGAATCTCTGGGATCATGTGTGCAAGTGACCCATTTCACATTAGACGCACACCAAGTCTTTTAGTACAATATGTAAAAATATTGATTATGGCAGCTAAGGTCCGTGGAGAGACGTATGAATATGAATCTCCAAAAGTAAAACTTGGTCTCCGTGCGCTCGTGTCACGCTGCGTGGGATAGACGCAGCGTGGCAGCCGGACAATCCAAATCTGAGCTTCACAGAGAACACCGTCACATCACGGGATTCATGTTTCCACAGTGTAGACGCTTGACACATAAATCAGGTCTTTACAAAAACCCCAAATCTGTCACCCCTGATGTTATAGGACATGATGGTGGAAAGCTGTGTTGTAAATTTTGAAATCTCAGTTATTATTATTAAAAAAAAAAAAGGATAATAAAAACAAGCACATGATTAGAATAAAGAACGTAAATGAAGGCTGTGAGCATAAAGGGACTAAAATCTACACGTTTAATGGTTCTTATAAAACCGACCCAAGAAGCTGAATTATAGCAATATCCCTCAGCTGAACTTATCCGCTGTCAGAAGTATCCCACAGCATCTTCAGCTACGGTGCCTGGAACAGAAAAAATGGTTCTAAACTTTCATCCTCTTGCTCTCCCTGCTGCCAACTCCAGCTTCATTTTACCCTGAAAAGCTGGCAGGACCCCTTCCTTTCATTTTTCCATCCACGCTGCATGTTGTCGTTTGGTTTTTCATGAAATGGGACCAACTCTGCGGAGCTGCTGTTACTCTGCCGACTGCAGCACACAGTCAGCAGATCCCCTCCAGCCCGCTTTCCACAGAACATGATCCTCCTCGATCTCCAGCCAAAGCCTCAACAGCCCTTGGCTTTTAAACAGGGTGTATTAATTCTCCGCCTGTAGCTACCTACAGCACGGTGTTGCCTTCATGGAAAATGATTTTGGTCCATTTAGGATAGGTGATTCTTTTTTTTTTCTTTTTTTGCACATTAGAAAAATTATTTTTGAACAGTCAACTTATTTCTAAGTATTACATCTAAGAAACGTAAAAGACCAAAGTGATTATCAGCAATATGGTTATAATAAATGTAAATATAATACATCTTCATCATGTGCATTTATCCCTCAGCACAGTCATTACAAACATAAAAATATATATTCAGCCACATTAATACTGACCTATATACTGAGAGCCTCCAGGCTTGTCTGTGTTAGCATTACAAACATCTTTCAGGATTAACAGTTCATTTTTTCACACGCTGATAAAAGTGAAGCATTTATCAGAGATAAAATTAGCTGGATGACGCCAGACAGCAAACAGCAGAGACATTATCAGTGAGATGGATTAACTCCTCCTGCTACTGCAAACTCCCTACATAACCACTTAGCCCTAAAAAGAAATGTGCTTAAAGTCTCAAAAGAGAAATGCAAATGTTTGAATTTTCTGGAATGTGATGCAAATGCATTAATTGTATTTATTTGTAAAAAAAAAAAAAAAAAAAAAATTCAAAGTCTGCATTAGAGCTGCTGACACCGCTTCATCTGCATTTTATCTCAGAAATTATCACTCACCTGTAGCCAGGTAGCCAAAGTTGTAGCCATGGTATCCATGGTAACAGTGTGGCCTATAGCAGATCCTCCTATAGTAACTGTACGGATAGTTTGCAGCAGATGTTAGACACACCGTTCCAGTGACCACCAAAAACAAAATCCAACATCCTGGTGACAGAGCCATGGCTGCGGTATCATAAATCAAAAACCACTTAAAATAGAAAAAAAAATCTGACTTCAGAAATGCCCAAAGATCTATTGCAAAATATCTATTGTCAGCATTTTTGTTAAGTCTAATAACTATGTTTTATTAAAATAAATGACCATGCTCCAGCACAGACTGGTCTAAAATAACACGGTGAGTACTTCTTTTTCACTCGGTCTCCTGAATTTTCTTTCCCCCTCCCTCCATCTCCCTCTCTGTTTCACCCTCCCATCTACCAAAGCTCAATGTCCATCACATCATAGATCCTCCTCTCCCTCCTTTTTTCCCCTCTTTCCCACTTGTCCCCACACTTCCCTTTCAATCCCAGCCTCTACAGAGAGCATATCAGTACTGCATTAACGACACAGACAAAAAAAGTCTGTATTTCACAAGCCGACAGTGATTGATTCGCTCCCTCGTTTTGCTCCTCAGCCACTGTATTTTCACATTTCTTCAAAGAATCTTATGCGTGTAAAAAGTGAGGATTTATGAGGGCTCATAACTCAGGTGAAGAAGGAATGTGAATTGTCTAAAGGATGTGCTGACTAACATATTTTTCTTTTGATATTGACATGTATCAAAAAAATCTGTCACCAAAGGAACGTCAAATTTGATGAGCGCCAGAAGTCAAATTCAGTATTTTTAATCCAAACATCTGAGAAAGGAATGCATCTTATGGACTATTCGATAGCAGAGCTACTGTGCTCTTTCATCTGACGCCAGCACACACAAACACTGCAGCACGACCACAACAGCGCCGTCTAGAACTTAAAAAGTGCAAAATCATCTTCATGATCAGAATCCCATCCCCCATCCAAAGGGAAATGATCTAAAGAAGCTTCTTCTTCAATCTGAACTTTTATGACTTTTCTTTTTAATAATGAGGCCTTAAAGTCTGTGCGAGACTCCGAGAAGTACCCAGAAGTACACAGTCCTGTTTTGTGAAACCGCATGCCAACATATTTGTACAATAAATCATTGGGGCAATGATTGCCAGCCAGGTGCAGAAGAAAAGCTGCCTGATTAAGTAAGGAATACAGATAATAGGCTCAGAGCCATCACTGTAAAAAAAAAAACTCACCAGCGTAAAAAAAAGCACCAGTAAAGAGAGACTTGGCAACACCAAGATGCTTTCCTTTAAAAACAATCTTTACAGTAAGCGCTCTGTTCTCAGGGTTAGCATGGGCATCTAGTACCTGTTGATTCTGGTTTGTGATTATTCTGCGAGTGCCAAGTGTTACTCCCACCTTCCAGTTTGCAACGGTCCGAGCTTAAACCTTAACTTGACATGTCAGCTAGAATGTCGACACGTGACAACAAGACAACTGTTACCGTTGGCTCTCTCGGCACCGTTTGTATCAGACCTGCGCAGTCAAAACAAATATATAAAAAGAAATGTGAGCATGTTGCCAGATTTTAACAAATAAAGCCTGTTTAAAAGACGATTCCCCAGCGTACTAACGCGGTTGTTTACAATCTTGGCGATTTATTCTTGAGAGCCATAGACTATACGCAATGGATGGACATGGATACCCTGATGCCGCCCACTGTTTGTGGGCGTGTTGTGGAGCTTTGAATTTTGCATTTTGACAGTCACCATCTTTTTTTTTTAAATCAGACTTTTACAGGTGGGTGCTGGATTTAACGGAGAAACAAATGATCTTGCATGAATCATACCGTGATTTATTTATGAGACTTGAGACTACTGATCAAGACCGTGAACTCATTAGAATAATGAGCGGCACGGCCAATCTGCCACCTTCTTTTTGCGACCAGATTGCAGTTTAGGGCAAGAAGGTTTAAGGCAAGGTCTTTTCATACTGAGAAGGTATGGCCCTCTTTTATATACAGTGTATGTGAAAAGCTAACTCAGTGGATTTGCCTCTCATCTGGACTCATGCACTTCTGCAGCCCTCTGCGCTTCGGGCTGCCAAGTAAATGAAAAGCAGATCACTTTCCACAGACACAACGAGACACACACAACTCTAACTTAAACATAAAGCATCAAACATCCAAAGCTTCCAGACAGCTCCTTTTACCTCTGCTAATACCCCTGCCAATTACAGGCAATTAGGGCAGTAATGCTGAGGGTAGCTGTTTTTCTCCAATATACACCAGTGGCAAAGAAAGACAGCTACGAAAGCCAGCTGTGACGTTCACATCAGCTCTCCTAATAACCGTGACCTGGATCAGATCTCTCACTGGTTCCTCCTGCAGGCGCATCACGGAGCCCTCCGGCGTCTCTCCTCTAGGCTTGGCCGGCGCACACAGGATTCATTATTCTGATTAAAGGACTAGCAGACATTTCCTAACCAGAAACATCGAACTATCATGGAGTGAAAACAAATCTCACGGGAAAATATCAATTTTGATGAGATACTGGGCAGAGATACCAGGCTTCGTGATAGAATGGCAGCTGGTTTTGTTTTTTTTCTACAGGCACTGAGTCATGAAAGAGCAAATGTCAAGATCATTTTATCATCTAGAGTCTGCAATTTAAAAATATCTGATACTGTGATTCACCTGAGTTCATAAGTAGATTGCTTTGGCATGAGGTGATATTTCCAAGTACAATTTAACCAATAAAATGCATTGAATATTTTTTTTTTCAATAAATAATTTGAAGCACCGTCACAGTCTGAACTCCCAGGGTTCTAAAAGGCTTGCTCAAGGGCACCTCAGTGGTAGAAATGAGGGAGCTAAAACCACCAACCTTCAGATCATAACACCATTTGTGCCCCATATAGATTCACTTTATCACCGACAGTTAATTGCTAGTGGACATTCCAGGCTCCAGTTGCCTAGGTAACCCTCTAACAAATTTACAACTTTGTCATTTGTCAATCAACAGAATCATGAGCTCTCATTGGTCGGTTATTTCACTTCTGGCGGCTTGAAGTGGCTTCACGTTATTGACTTTCTATGATCTCTCCAAATTGCTTCCTGTGTGGACGTCCTGTAATTATGACAAGTGGCATGAATGCGTTTGTGAAGCGTGTTTCATTCCCGAAGCGCCCCTTTAAACTTAAACACCGCACTGACCTTGACACGTTTTGCCATCTTCATTCAGTTTCTGTCCAGGTGGGCACCTGCAGTAGAAACTTCCAATGGTGTTACAGCAGAGAGCTTCACAGCCTCCATTGGTCTCCTCACATTCATTCACATCTGACAAGGAAAAAAATACAACAAAGTTCATCCAACATTCATGAACTTTTCATTCCTCCCTTTTAATCTCCTTGTGCTGCCAGTATCCCCCCATCTAATGTTTTTTCACCTTTATTTTTTTAGGCGTTTTATCACCGTGTTCCATTGTGTCTTGTGCAGCACTTTGTTTTAAAAGGTGCTATATAAATAAAGTTTATTATTAGTCATTTGAACCAAAGTTACACCTTTGAGAAAGAAGAAAAGAAGGTTAAAAAAAAGGCTGCACTGAAACAGCGTCTTAGATAAAACGGGATTATGCTTCTTTGAGCACGAGACATTGTGACTTCCTTTTCCTCGTTGGTTTATTATGTTTTAAATGTCTTGCATGAATAAATTTGGATGCGTCAAAAGTACTCAAGTGCCTGGAACTGTAAGAAAATCACTGCGGTAAACTTTGTGTTCTCTTTCCATCCTTCAATTTGTTTCTTGGTACCAACTTGAAGGAAAAAATGAGAAAAAAAAAAGTAGAATATATCCAAAACACAATTAAAATAGATCCAGTGATTAATTAAGTGGAACAAATGGAAATATGAAGCAGTAACAAGTTGTCCTCGTTGACTCTTACCTGCAAACCTAGTCCAACATGAACCAGGGCATGCATTTCTCCTGGTTCATGCAGAACATCCAAAACACTTCCACAAGAGCTCACAGCTTTCCATTTCATTTCCACTCGTTAAACACGCTGCCAAACCTGTCATCAACTACACAAGATAGAATCTTTCCCTGCAGTTCCCAAACTACCCATAATGACCAGGGTCGGATGCAGGTGCTGACAGTCCAGCATATCATAATGGGAGCAGCAGAGATTCCACATAATGAGGAGACTTTAAAATTGAAAATAAAGGGAATAATGTGTAACAGATTATTTGGTTTGCACCAGTTTCAGGACACAGATGCTCATTCACTACATTACCATTAAATTTTGCTCATGTGGAGCACTGTCAGGAGAGATCATGCTCAGAGCAGGCTTTTATACCTGATGACACCGGGTGTTTTATTTGCCATGCCAGCAGAAGGAATCTTGGACTGAAAGCTGAAAGCCATGGAGAAAATTAAAGAGGAACATTCACTTGGCACGCAACACCTTGTAAACGTTCTCCGTGTTCATAAAAAGAGGAGAGTTACTGTACAGTCAGAAGACAATGAATGCAGAGAAAATTGCTTTATAGAGCTTTTTTCCCCTTTTCGAGCAAATTTTGCTACGTCGCAGTGCCAGCGTCTAACTGGCCAATTAAACGATTTCCCTCTCAGTTTACAACATCTGGAAATGTTTGGACTAAAAACGCTTAACTCTTTCTTTTGGCAATGAGATGTCACTTTTAACATTAATACAATTTTATTATACAATGAAACATAATTTATAATCAGTTTATTACACCGATCTTTCAGTACACCTAACGACCCAATTTGTGATCTTTACCAACTTTTATTTGGGGCCTACATCACAAGAGCTTAAATTAATGGGACTGGGTCCCGGGGTAAGAGCGAGAGTGTCTGCCTTTTGCTGCACTTCATTAAACCTGTAAAATATGGCCCGTGTAAATGGCAGTCTTCATGCAGAAAAACAGGCAGGTACGTGATTTTCATAGAGCAGAACGTGACCTGAAGTCAAGGTTAGGACTGAGGACTCTGCTGTAAGACCATGAACATGTTTTTGTTGTGTGAAGAGACCTCCTCCCCTGAGGCCACACACCTGTGGCAGCTTGAGCAGGGGTTTGAGCAGGGTCACTGTCATGCTCATCATTCTCCGAGTCTTTCTGCCCAATAAGAGAGCAGGAATGTGGAACTGCAACGGGTCATGAAGAGAATACACAAAGCAGCAGTGGAAGACTGAATGTCTTCACTGGATCAATAAAGCACCGCGTTTTCAGGTATTCGGTTTTAATGAGTCCAAAACGATATCTGGGAAAAAGAAAAAAGAAATGAATAAAAATAAATTCTTTTTGCAATGAAGAATATTTGGAAAAAACTGTAGTTACGAAACACCAACGTCTCTATGATGCTGTTCATACTAAAATAAGCTTAATTCAAACCCGCTAAAAAATACCAGCCATAAAAATTATCTCAGAATTTTAAACTCAGTGGCCTCTGAGCTGAACCTGGTGGTTGAAAAAAAGATTATAAACCTACTTTAAGGTAAAGGGGGGTGGTTTTTTTTTTTCCAATTCACTCCAACTCATCCATCAAACTGTCACCAGACTGAACCTCCAGCAGAGGTAGCAGACACCACAAGGGTGCGAAACAAGAGCTGCAGACGACTTTTAAGCAGGGAAGAGTTTAAAGATCAACGCCTTCCCGTGAACATCGCATCACTGAGGTTTCTTCTGCGCCTTTGTGGTGGGGATGAATATGTGGGGTCAGTGTGCATATTTTTCCAAAATGAGATCAGATGCCTGGAGAGTGCGTGGTGTGTCTGCAGGCCAACGTATGCCCTCGGTCAAAGGGCAGCGCTCAGGGTTGAACCCGTGCTGTGGGGGATCTCATGAGACGATTTCACCATATGGCAGATGTTTAGATATGTAAGTTATGCGACACGCGCTTCTCTTAGCCAGAGATAAATCAATCATGTCAGTTTTAGTATCAGTGAATTTGCACCGAAAATAACTTGAAATCAAATAACGATCATTCAGGTGATGCTTATATCAAACATCTGATAAGTTGATTGCAGGCATCTCACGCAAATCTAAATCTTTATGAAATTAATAGAACGGTAATTAAGAAGCTATAAGCAGCTATATTATCAATTAGTTCAATTTTTTAATTGTATCAGTTCTAAGAATAGGCCAGCATTATGGGAGTGATCGTATTCGGGGAGTTAGATGAGATAATCAGTCATAGTTGTCCATGCCCATCATTTTCCAAGGTTTAAAACGCTGAACTAAAATAACTTTCATTTTGTGAATGTAAATGGAGTTTCCCATGTTAAATTCAAGTAGCCTGCAAATCCAGAATCCAGAATCTGGATTGGATCAGTTTCATTTTCAAACCAAATTTATGAAAAGATGCTTTCAGTGACTGAACAAAAAAATACTGTAGCCCCAGTGCTACCCCTCAGCCTCCTGGCGCTAGAATCTTTAGGTGGCACAAATCCCCCAAAAGCACAAGTACTAGAACACATCATTACCTGGTCTCAGTAGATCTTAATGGGCTGCATTTGAGCCTTAGTGACTTGCAAATGGCTAAGTAAGAACCAGGAATAAGAAACGCTAAAATCAAAATAAACATAAACCACTGAGAGTGATGTCACTTTCTATGATTGGCATTATTATGGTGAGAACTTAATAGATGCAGCTACTGATCTGAATTTGAACATGCTAGGTCCCATTGTTCTTGAGTTATTGTGTTTACAAAATGTTCAGAAAACTTGACCTGCGACCTTGACCTTTAGCTCAAGGTCGCCGAGATTCAAACTCATCCAAGCTTTTTAGTAGATGCATCTATGGTGTGAGTTTGCGCATCCTACCTTACATTATTTTTGAGTTATCGTGTTCACAAGATTTTCCAAAAAACTTGATCGCTGACCTCTGACCTTGACCCAATTATGGCAAAAATATAATCATGTGACCTAGGGGTCACTGGCCATCTTTCGTGCAAATTTTGTACAAATCAGACAGTGGCAGTTTTGTTGTAATATTGTTAAAAAAACAAACAGACAAACATATCAAAAACAATACCTCGTTTCCCCTCCGGGTCGATCTCAAGTTACTAATGTGACAGGTTAAATATATACTCTGGCATTTGAGAGTCTGGGAAAAGCACAGAAGACGCTGTCAAGTAACAACATGACAAGTCACATCTCATATGGTTGGTTTTCATTTCTGTTTCATCAAATTTGGCAACGCTGCACTGATAAGCTTCCGAACAGGTTCAATGACATCAGTGTTTACTGGTTCATTAGAATAAGGCTGTTGTTAACTTTCAAATTATAAGCTTTGATAAGATCCATCCATCCTCTGCCACTAATCCAGGTCTGGGTCACTCTAAGCATAGAAGCCCAGACCTACCTTTGCCCGGCCACCTCCTCCAGCTCGTTCCGGGGTGTTCCGAAGACAGCCAGGAGACATGATCTCTCCATAATTTTCCTGGTAGGACATGTCCAAAACACCTCGCCTACAAGCCGCCCAGGAGGCATCCTAGTGAGTTGCCCTACTCTGAGCTCCTCGCCCTATCTATAAGGGAGAGCACAGATATACTTTGGAGGATACCAATTTCTCCCATTTGAGTGCAAATACCAGTTTTTGCTAGAGTTTTTCAGGTGTACTGATGTGGACACAGAGGCTTATTGAATTTCAGGATTATCCCATTACTCTCACCCAAGGCTGTTCTTGTAGAGTTGTGGAGCTTTGACTGAGTAAAGTAAAGCTGGGGATATTTTTTGGTGGAAAATTGAAAAAAATGTTTATCCTAGAACTTTAATAACAACATATATTTAATTTACCATGGTTTACTTTCAAATCAGCCCAGCAATAGTGTTTAGTTTTAGTTAGCACTCTAACACAGAAGAGCTGATGTAACTGCATGCTCATTCTGAAGGCTGTAGTTAGTGGTTTGCTACTTTATTGCAGTGTTTTTAGGGCTTCCTGATGTTTATAGAAATGGGCCACTTTAGCTGAAACCAAGACCATCTCCTCTAACACTATGAAACCCCCCTTTTTGTTTTCATAAAACATAACATTAACCTTAAAGAGAAGAAAGCAGAGGCACTATTTTATTAAGTAAATTCTGTTTCTCTGTTATTTAACCCATTATCAGCTAACTAAACTGACTACAAGACAACCAGAGCATAGGAATGACCAATCAGGCCATTTAAAGAATTTTTAGGCAAACCCTGGAAGTGTTTCTAATCTTCTAACATCTTCCTGTATAAATCAAGGTGGAGTTTCTGTGCATTGTTCTGTGAAGACAACACAGTCATTGCTACATCACCGTGAGAGCCAAATTGAGCTGTTATGTCTCCTTGCAACTGAATTCTAATAAAAACACACATCTTTGCAAGTGTATAAAAACTGTCTCTTTCCTTGCAGCGGACGCTGCGCTAAAGCGACCAGTAAAGGATCACAAAAGCTCCTCTAACACTTTTGATTATGCCTCGGCAAGTTCGGCTGCAGCGAAAGCTTCAGCTTTACATTTTTGTGCTGCACCGTGCAGCTTCCTCAGATAAGGATGACCACTGCTCCCAGAAGGTTGAGGCTCGTGTCTCGACAGACCACGATTGGGCTAGCTGTGCCAAAGAAAACCACCAGATCTCTGATATTATCTTGAGGGGTCACGGGCTGGAAAACTGCAGCATTCACAAAAGATCAAGAGGGGCGGGGGGGACGCTGTGGCTATCACTAAGCTTTTTCCTTTTAGGGCCCTGATCTAAAACCCTGCTGGTGCAGTAATGTGCTTTGCTAGTGTTCATTCTTCACCGTATTCCCTACAGTCCCCACAGCTGCTTTCATTTACCAGGTGCTGTAAAGATGGGATTGGCTCGAGGCTGCATGAGATGCATTTGAGTCAGAAGTATCACTCAGAAGAGGGTTTCTCTGCTGCTGACCTGCACATGCGGCAAAGGGTGAAATGCAGTTTAGAACTGAGAAACTAACCACCTATGAACTCACTGACAGGTCACTTCACACTCTTTCACAGGAAACTCATCCTTTCCTTTGACCTCCCGTTTAACCGATCCATAAAATGTTTATTGTAAAAGGCACATTCTGACAGGGAGGACCACAAACCTGAACTGCTGGAATATGTCATCCCCCATGTGACCCTGAACGGGATAGGTGGAAGAGAATGGATGGAAGGATGGAGTAAATATAGAGAAATTACATTTATTTATATTTTTCCTTCGCCTCTGCGAGTCATCAGCTCAAGTTCAATACTGCCCCCCGCTGTTAACCCTCTGCTACATCAGTGCCATCCCAGATGTGAAACCATTCCTTAAGCCGACGCTGTGATCCCGCTCTGCTCGTATTCATCCTGTAACTAAAACACAGCTGCCACAATTCACAGCCCAACAAAAGTCAAAGTGCCTGTTCTAGTAAACCATCTTTCACTCTGGTGTGCCACACTGGCATTTGCCAAAAAAAAAAAAATGTGCATGCTGTATTAAACATCTTATAATTTCCACCCTTGGTCATATTTCTTTGAGGCACAAGTTTCTTCCTGAAGCCCTGTAATTGTGGCCAGCGTGGCAGCTGAGATTTTGTTAAGTGGCACTACCAATGGGATGTGGTCTGGCTTTCCTTGAACCAGAGAAGTTAAAAAACCCCAAAAACCTCCCCTTTAATGAAAACCACACAAACGCCTCTATGATGTGTATTTAACTCTATTGACAAACCCCTAATATTTCCATGAAGTCATCAACAAACTGAATCAAGTCTGGAGTAAAAAAGTCTTACCATGGATTTAGGGGTACTCAAGTACTTTTAAAATACTTCTAAATATTTTTTAGAACATGCTTAGAACCAGGCAAGAGCTACACAGCTCAAAGCAAGATGAATCATTCAACACAAATTCACAAATGTCTGGACTCAAGCAAAAACCTGGCCTCCAAAAGTCCCTGTGGGTGAAAGGTTATGTGAATAAATGCACCTCCAACATCAACCCTCTACTGCACTATAAAACTTGAGACTTGGTTCACTTGGTGAACATTTTAGGCGACAGTCCCCAATCAGTGTGCCACGGACCTCAAGAAGAGGAAAGGGGTTTTTTTTATTTTTTATAAACGGCTCATAAAATCAGTTGTGGTGTTTTTTCTGTGATTAGAGAGTTCTCGTGTGAAAACAGATGATCAGAATGTAACTTCACTGCTTATCTAGTTCAGCAGTTGTGTTTTGTTGTTATTCAGCTCCTCGTCCAAAGGCATGTGTTGACAAGAAACCAGAGACAAGCAGCAGACGGCTACACCGACAGAATCGCAGAGAGGCTGTCTGACCCTGAGGTCAAGAAATGATTCAAACAACTCAGTAGTCTGTGTACAGCAACTACTCTGACTGCTGAGCCCTAGTTTTGTTTTTATTCCTTTGTATTTGACCACAAGGGAATTATAAATGATATCAAAGAGACTAAATCTACTGTTTAAGTTTGATTAGTGAGCATTCTGCACTGCTGGGTCTTAAACTCCTCTAATCCCTGTTTTGATGATCCAATTTACTGCACTGAAAGCCAAGCTTTTAAATTTGTGTGCCTATAAATGTGCACGGGTTTGAGTGTAGTGTTCCTAGTGTGTTTATGTGTTACTGAACTGCTTCATTCCCAGACAAAGGCAATTGAAGTCACATCAGTAAAAATCACAAGGCAATAGCCAGTCACCTCTAGCTGGAGTATTGAAGCTGGTTTATACAATCTCAATCACAGTACTGTTCTGACTAATGATATGATGGAAGTTACGTCTTGAGAGATGTGCGTCCCTTTAAAATAATGATGTTAAAGATTTCTGTCATCTGTCATTCAGTTTTACTGTCATTACAACTTTAAGATAAAAGCGGGAGACATTTTATGATGTACACAACTGAACGAGAGGAGCACATAACTCATGGCCCTTGGGGGGGGGGGGGGGGGGGGGTTGGGGTCTGACCCGTTT
>JAVDPK010002170.1:181375-197397 GCA_034780415.1 Cichlasoma orientale
AAGAAGGCCTATGCTATATTATGGCTAGTCAAACAATGGAATTGTGTACAAAATCAGTGCTTGAGCAGTTAAGCTATCTTATGTCCAGCCCACGGTGCACCCATGAGTTTCATTTTGTGGCACTTCTTCACTTAAGCACTTAGTTAGCTCAGCATGGAGGTTTTGCAAATATTTTCCTTGATCCCAAGTAAAAACCATTCAATCGTACAGGGATTTGTTTTTACAATGGGAGGGTCTCAAGGCCTGCACTGCGACAGCATCTCTCTCACTACATTCCTTAGTGGACCTGAACATGAAGGGAATTGACATACTATATACAGATATATGTAACAACAGGAAAAGAAGGATCTAAGATTTTTCCTAACTAATCTACACATTCTCAAACCTGTATCCTACTTAGGGCAAGCAGCATGTATGAAATGGTTTTACCAGCACGGGGAGGGACGCTCCCTTTTTACATTACCCATGGGGAACTGCATCCCCTAAACGTGACAAAGGCAATGTGTCACGGCTGCTCTCTCCCATCACTGCCAGTCTGCAAAAGGTGTGATGAGCAATGGTAACAAGCAGATGCCCTGTATTATCAAGTTTGGTAAGATACCATGTAGCACTCCTGCTGTGAGTTCAGCCATGGATTTTAAACTCAAGTTTAAAAGGGCACTGACTGTGGTCCACATGCCGACTTGACCTTAGCCCTCTCTGCTCTCCAGCATAGAGGGACACCATAAAAGTCAGTGCTGTCACATAAATCAGACTAACTACGCAGACAGGGATACAAATAATACTCGTCAACTTTGCTCATCAATGCCTTCCTGCATTCAAATGTAAAAATATGGTCAGCGACTCTGAAAAAGTCCAAAAAAGAATTAGAAACCTCCAACCAACCTGCCAAAATGTAGTTATTGGGATCCATGAATAATAATAATAGTTTAATCTCAGGAAATAGCAATAAATCTCGGGCGTATGAGGAAAAAATAAGAGCATGTTTGTCATTGGGAAAGACCAATGATTCATGTTTGTTGAATTTGATCAGAATTCAACAAACATGAACCAGCTAAAGAAATCTCCACCCTTTAAGGAGGAATCTACATTTTTGTAAAGTGAGCGGAGGGGGCGAAAACATCGGGTTACAACACGTTATTGGACTGTTAGTCTGAGGAAAGACCGCCTGCAGAGTAGAACAGCTATTAGAAGAAGAACATAGGTATTGCAAAAAAGACCAAAATTTTAAATCCATCTAGGTGACTCCAGCTATACATGGAAGGTTATATGAAGACAAATTGCAGCTTATACTTTCCAGCTCCAGGAAACTTTCTGAAGAGCTCCAACTTAACAGAACAGCAGTGAGAGATGGCCAGAAGCAGCAAGAAAGATGGGATCAAGTGAACTGTATGATGACCATATAACCAGTTAAAAAAAATGAAATGGCCAAAATATTCTCTGCTTCTAGAATTTAAATTTTTCTAATCAAGATTAAATCCCTCTGAGCTGCCACGGTACCATGAATAACACGGCAAAAAAAGTCTTTGACATTTTGGTTACACTGCTATTTTTCTGTAGTTCTTTCTTTTTATGCCAGAATACACTTAGGACATTTTCTATGCACACTCCCTTGACCAGATGGCTCTGGTTCAAGTCTGTGTACATCACCGACTGTGTGCAATTCAACGAGTGACCTTTAACAAGACTATGAATTCCCACAATAGCTCCGGGGTTGCTGCTCTGACCTTGAAAACATGCTAACAAGAAATTAACTTCACAAAACCAGAATGAAATTATACAGAACAGTAAAGGTAAGAAGAAGGGAAAAAACCCCTATACCAAAATCAGTGAGCATACATGTTAACTTTATAGCAGGCAGATAATTCTAACAATTTTATATACTGCCCACATAAACATTACCAGTAAATCAGATAAATCATAAGAAATATTTATCTGCAAACACACATTTAAGGAAGTAAAAAAAACATCACGGTTTGCTATGAAATTTCCTATTGTAAAGTATTAAAATTGTACTTAAGTACAGTGCAGTAGTTACTTTTCACCCCAGGCCATAAAGTGTGACATCATAAAATATCTTCATTAAAGATTTAAAATCTTAAGAAAAACATGCTCAGTGGAGAAAAATAATCCATTATATTGGATAAGCTGATTAGAGTGGCATCTCACTGTGTTCCCACTGTATCTCAGCATCACAAGCACTAGACTGTGGCAGACGTGTCATGCACCAAGAGGCCCCACAGAAATAACTGACCTCATTAGTCAGAGCTTTAATCAACTGTTTTTAAGCCACAATAAAACTTTTCATTGGAAAATACCCTGTTACTAGTAAGAATCTTCTTATCTATAATAAAACACACAGTGTATGAACTACTGATGTTACAAAAACATCTCTTCTAACAGACCATTTGCTGTGTTTTTTTTTAAAGGAAAAATAATTGCTATTTAACTGCTGGGTGAATTAGTCTAAGCAACTTGGAATGACATGGCACCATTTGCATTAGCTGAAAGCTTAACATAGAAGTGGCTGAGAAAAGCATGCCCGAGAGCCTTAAAGAATAATGATGATGATGATGACAGCCATCAGTATAGCGTTCTTCTTGTGTAATGTCTAGAACAAGCTGGTGCTCCTGGCATCGCAGTGACCACAAACTGAGCCAAGATATGAGCTTTTGGTTCCGAAATTCTCTGCTCATAGTGTAACACAGAAAGAGCTCTTTGAGCTCTTCTTTGGAATCAGCAGAGAAGTATAATATATACAAACACTGCATTTCTGCCCATCGAGTTTGGAAAATCTTTTGCTTTGCCATCATATCACAGGCTCCTCTTAATTGTGTCAAATGATTCTATAAGTCATCACATAATCCAGTGGTTTGGAGATAACGTCTGCATCACCTTTCACCTGATGAACCTGATGCAAGAAATAGCTTTAAAAGACATTTAAAGCTTCTTCAACAAAGACAGAAAAGTTTCATGTTACAAAGAGTCTCTCTGTCTGTCTATCTGTATCCCTGTGGCTGAGCCAGATGTCAGCTGGTATGAAGACATCTGCCTTGCCAGAGGTCTGAAAGCCTTGGAAGCCGCTGATCTCAGAGGATACCACTTGTCTGCTGATGACAGGCGGGATATAAAGTGCATCAGGCACCAAGTGACTAAATCCCACTGGAAATAGACAAGAAGAGATTTTTATAAAGGACATTAGCGCAAAGAACAAACAAAACCATGTATGCTGTAAGTTTTCACTTCACTGCTGAATTTATTACAAAATGGTGTCGTAAAGTCCCTGAAAAGCTTTGACGTGTTGTTAACATGAAATTAAAATTATACAATCTTTTTATAAGGCATTAAAGGGAGAGATTCTATTCTATTCTATTCGTATAGCACCAAATCACAGCAAACAGTTGCCTCAAGGTGCTTTATGTTGTAAGGTAAAGACCCTACAATAATTACAGAGTAAAATGATGCTAAAAATGGATCATTTTAGCCTATTGGAAGGTGGGTGCTAGGCAACATGGTCCTAATATCAGATATAGACAAGAACTTTCAGAGGCCTAAGATGTACCTTTGTGTCAAACTCGGTTGCTGAACTCCTGATTGTTGCTTGCGGACACAGACAGTATTTGCACTATAGACATCATTCTACTTTACTGGAAACTGTGTTCAATTTATGAGTAAATAATTAATCCAAGTACACAGAACTGCAGCCTTATAATTCAGCTAATTTATAAGTAAACAAGCAGTGTAAGTACATTGAAATAGATCCTTGTAATTGAACAAATCTGCTTCATTGTGTGAAACCGACTGCGACTGTCACAATTTGATTTACATACTGTAAAAAGTTTTGATTGGTTCTCAGAAATATTTAACACAAACAAACAAACAAACCACAAAATTCCAGGACAGTGATTTGCAAATGAATATCACGGGAAACCTCCATCAATCACGTCAAATTATGCAACTTTTAAATATCATACTGCAACCACTGTTTTTTTGGAAGTGCAGGCTGGTGACCCATTCAAGAATGTGATTTACTATCCATCAAAGGACTAGAAAAGCACGAGTTCTTGCTTTACAGCATAGTTAAGGCACAAACACACGCACACACAAAAAAATAGTAATTATTGTCTTACAGACAACCAGGTCACAATGCTGGCTTAAAAGCAAAACAGATGACGGCTACAGACAGCTATTGAGAGTAGAGGACTAATTGGCCCCTTTGAAGACGTAAACACAATCCAATTGCTATACACAAACATGGACAAACCACATCAGAAGTGCTTCGAAGGGATAGCGCCACATGCAGCTGCAGCAGAATGCTGTCGAGAAGCCTGTAATGATGAGTGAATCTTTGAGTGAAGCGCAGCTACACGCGTTCATGCTTGGCCACATCCTCCACTGTGACTTCAGGTTTTTTTTTTTTACATGAACATGTTAACAGAGAACAAGCAGGGGCTGACAGCTGTGTGAAGCATGTGAACCACAGCACTAAGTGCACTATAATGGCAACTTGTGTGAGCAGCGCGCTCGCATCTTTACAAGGGTTATTTATCCAGAGCTCAAGAATGTGACGATGTTATGATAAAAGGTTATGTGTTTGACCACAGCAGTGATGTTCAGAAAGGCTGAACAATATATCAGAGCTGTCACTCAGTGAACAGACTCATTCACTCAAATGATGTTAGTGCTCTTTCTCCAGTGAGCCACTTTGTACTCTGCAGCTACTGCCTTTGCCCTGGGGACTTTTTGACATGACCCGTATTTGGCGCATGCAGTGCCACAAAAAGCGACAGCTGGGAGTGTATTCCTGCCTGGGTCCACCTCCCACCATCTCAAGTGCTGCCCCTGGACAAGAGGAGTCAATTAACAGCCCCACACCCTTCATCCAGCAGCCCATTCAATGCCAATCACCAAGAAATATAGCTGCCTGAGCGTTTACGGGCTGATAGTCTCCAATAGAGGGGGAACCACGGTTTGGGTGCTCCTCTGTATAGCTATCCACCAGCAAGGGCCCCCGGGAATCCAGGGATGACAGCTATCACTCACAATGAAGCACGATACTGGAGGATCAGAGTGTGTGGAAAGGGAAAGGGGCATGCTGGAGGCAAAACTGAACAGGATGGGCCTTAAGGTGACTTTTAGGTTATTCAGAGAGAGTTGATTGGTCCACACAAAACATCCAAGATTAGAACTAGGAGAGTGTAAGAGCCACAACAATATATATATAAATTTATTATTATTATTTTTTGCATTTTACATTGCAAAGTAAAGAGTGTGTATGGAGTAGACAGGCTAAAATATGTCTTAAAATAAAAAACTGACATTAATCTCTTTATGCACCTCAGTAGAACGTGAAGGTCTGCCAGAGCCCCCATATTGGAAACATAAGAGAATATTCAAGTGTCAGATTAATGTTTTTTAATCCTATATTTATGTTTTATTTTATCATTTAAAATGAGTACATAAATCAAAGTATTAAAATGTGGCAACAGGAGGAGTGAGACTGTGAGCTGTATATTTTCTGAAGCCAAAAAGTGCAGTGAAAAGAAATATTTTTATTTGATTACACTTTTTTGTTCTGATCATTTACTGATCCACTAAGCACTTATTTAGAAATCAGCTATATTTTTAATGGCTAAGTCTAGCTGATTGTCACTACCATTCCCACATCTTCATACTGCTTCTTATAGTGAGGAACGAAAGGTGCATCATACCCCACTCTGTGCATTGGCCCTCGTTTCATCACTCCATCCCATGATCCATCATTGTGTGTTATTAAAAAAAAAAACACAGCACTGCTCTGTTCAGAATGACTGATGAGCTTCTAATATGGAGATGATAGAGGGCGGGCATCCTGTCCTCCATAAACATAACATAAAAGCAGCCAAAAACATGTCATTCATTACATTATTTCATCCACCGAGAATTCAGAACTATAAAACAGAGTCAGCTGGTTTCTAGTTGTTTATGCTGAGACTATTATGCCTCTGAATATGTTTGCATGCTCAATTTTAGGCAAACCTATACATTTTTGCATGAACACTGATGAGCATCATCCTTAGCAGATGGTTTCAATGTTCTGAAAAAAACAACACACACACACACACACACACACACACACACACACACACTACACTGTAAGGCACCCAACGTCCCCAAAGCTTTGCTGGACAGCACCTCAGTGGCCATGTGTTTATGGGTCTTTTGTCTTAATGGTTAATCTTTCATTCAAGCATGAACTACTCAGAAGTAAGCCAGGTTAGCTTAGCTGCCGCTGAAAGCTCTGATCACGAGTCGTAGAACGGCCAAGAAGGAAGCGTTAAGAGGGGGTCATGAAACTACATATGCTCCACCCATAAGGTCTTAAGAAAAATCACATGTTGATTAAGAAGTTGTTAAGATTGAGATGAAGGTGAAGGATTCTGGATGCTGTCCAGAGCGTGTAAGGTCAGATTAGACCTAACAAAAGCCTGATGCTTACTTGCCCCTGCAGTTAGAACTTACGCAACAAAGTCTGTAGCATTTGGAAGGCCTATTTCAAGGGCGACATAGACTATTCCGACAAATAGTTGACACTGAAAAGGAATTTCCTGTCGTGTGGTGTTATCTGAAAAAACAACAGGATCGTCCACTGTGTTACTTCAACAGCTCAAATTCAACAATGGAGTTGCTGATAAAATACTTGGGCTCCTGGTAAGTAAGCCAAGTGCTGATGTGAGGAGATTCCTCATTCACTTCGCAGAAAGGCTGTCACTTAAACAGAGTTCAGGGGGAGGCTTGGCACGCTGACTGAAGTGGATCCGAATTGTAGGCTCCAGCAAATAGTCAAGCGTTTTTTTTAATTAAATGATGAGCTGCTGATCAATTTCAGTCTGTCCGTGAAGTGTTTTCTTGAGTCCTGCTGTTACTGTAGTTAGTTTTCAAACCACAAGCTGCATCCAGTGCGAGTTGAGAATGGGTTCTATAGAGAATGTTTTATTCCTTAACATGTGAAAAAAATGTAGCAAAGGTAATAAACACAAACAACAAACAATGGGCAATAAAAGAAGCAGAAAAAAAGAGCAGAAAAGAGAAGATTTTGAATATGAAAGACTGCAAGGCTGTCTCCACTCACCATACTGGCAGCTGGGCCCGTTGAACCCTGTGGGACAATCACAAAGCTGAGTGGATCCTTCCCGACACTGGCCCCCATTGAAGCACACACCGTAGCTACACACTGCTGCATGTGGACACACAAGAGGAAAGAACAAATAGATGAGAGAAGCTGAGACACCTGGCTGGCATCTGCGCTATCCAAAACTGACCTCTTTCTATCAAAGATTTGTCATCGGCCTGTTAACTCCTGTCTTAAGAGGAACCTGAATTCTCCTCCATTC
Organism: Cichlasoma orientale; assembly: GCA_034780415.1. Taxonomy (NCBI): domain Eukaryota; kingdom Metazoa; phylum Chordata; class Actinopteri; order Cichliformes; family Cichlidae; genus Cichlasoma; species Cichlasoma orientale. The sequence goes on from JAVDPK010002170.1 coordinate 188,749, forward strand.
ACACTAATTAATGTAAGTGCAATCCACCGCTTGGCTTTGAGAAGACAAACAAGCTTTTGGCCAAGAAACTTCTCAACTGCATTTTCTGTGACTGTTAAATATGATTGGCAGCAACAGCTTGCATGACCTTCACGGGAAACTTCCCCCTTCCTCACGCAGTCAGAGAACATTAACTGGAAATATCCTTGATCGAATAGCTGAAGTTTTGTTTAATGTCATAAACTGTGACTGTACAGACGTGCCTTGGTGAGTTACGACTGAATTCGGAGAGCCGCAGTCAGGGTCATCCATCTCTTTGACAAGTGACCCTGCGTCCTTAAATCCCCGCGAGTCAAACTGTTAGGATGAGAAATTTAAAGAATCCCAGAACGTATAAACAGCAGGAGCCACTGGGTAGCTTAGAACACGTGAATCCACCTCAAAGGTGAACAATCACATTCCACAAACTCACACAATGCTCACATGAATCATGACAGCCCTCCACCTCGCACTGTGTGTGTACTCATATAGTACATATGTGCTGTGCTGCACTGTACCTGCCTGCATGTATACTCATGGATGTGAAGAATAATATCTCTGTGAAGTCAATCACAGCTGTTTAGGCCAGACCAGCACACTCCAGTCATCGGTCCCATCAGAGGACTGATGACTATCATTGCTGTTCCTGCAACATTTGGACACAGAGTCCAAAAACCATCAGTCCAGCTGATCATACGAGGAATCGACATGGCAAATTTTCATAAGATGATTGTGAAGAGGTCAGCCAGTTTAACTTAGCATCTTCTGCCACATGTGCGTTCTTGCTCATTTAATCCAACCAGAAACAGCACGTCCAATAACCATCAGGCTGGTGGTTCAGATGCCCTTTATTAGCCATATATGGTCACAGTGAGGGTCTTAGCCTGTCCGCGCAGCTTAAACAGAAATGTCAGTGTGATTTCAGCTTGCCAACAAATCGGAACAATTTTTTTCTGCTTTATCACATTTTAGTTATGTTATGCACGGGACTTTCAGTATTTTCAGTCGTAATATTGTAATTACATTTTATGCATGTGTTTTTGCACCACATGTAAAAATAATACACTTCTTTTAGCCAATTTAAATCTAAACTAGACTGAACAAAACAGCTAAAACAGTAACAAATAGAACACTTGAAGATTTGCTCTTCTTTCTGTTTAACAGACGACATGAGGTCTGTACTAAAAAAGCAGGATTTGGGGATGGCGAGGTAACTTTGGGTTTAATCTTGGGTTTAAGTGTGATGATAGTTGTTCACTTCTTTCCACCTGAGCCACAGTAACTTATGCTGCACGCTTAACCTGCACTTGAGCAGGTTAGGTTTGAAATAACAGACATATAACGGTAACTCTTACTCACGAATCAAATAGCATCACCATTTGTGGAAGATCTCAAGGAGTTTGGCAGGCAAAATGTGAGATGTCTCTTGGGAATCCAAGACTGTTCAGAGCCCGTCAGAACACTTTGGCTTCGTTCTCAGTGAAGGGACGTGCTTAACTTTGAATGCTGATTAAAGCAGAGATTGACCTTTTGCAAGAAATCCAACTTACTGGTTTGAATTATGCTTTTATATTGGTCTTTGCTTGCTGCTAAGACATGCTGTTGCAGGTGGAAGAGCATGTCTTAGGTGAGGCTAAAACTCGCCTTAAGAATACATTAAGGCCGGCAGCATGTTAATGTAATTGAATATACATTAACTGTTGTCAGATGACCTGTGCCTTTATGATGACTAAATGGTTGATAAGCCCACCTGATGGATCTGGATGTAGCAACAGTTTTGTTTTTAGCCTGCTTAGAGTTACAATTTTCCTTTCTTGTGAAAAGTATGCAGCTCCAAATCTGCCATGTTCTTTTGGCAACACTGTCCCTTTAATTTTAATACATTTAATACACTGATTTTAAAAGCTGATCATCACAGTTGTGACATTGCTTAGTGTAACTGTGGTTGTGAAGCAACCAAAAATATATCGGTATGTTGAACTTAAAGGAACTGCATCTTGGGTTCTTTGAAACTGTGATGGCCTTTTCCGGTATTTTCAAACATTTTTGGATTAAATTACTTGCCCAATTTTTTTTTAATAACTGTTAACTGATTAATCAATCCTTTCAAAAGCCAGTAGTTACACCACTAATCAATAACATTCAGAACATTTGCAAAATTCCAACAGATGTACAATTAAAAGATGGAGCAGATCGGCTCGGCCAATAGAGAGACGCCTCGGGGTGTGAAAATATAAGATGGCTTAAGTGTATCTGCGATCAGGCTTCAGCTGTACTTTGGGGATTAACATAACATTTCCAGACAAAGGAGATGGATGTCAAGAAGCGGTTTCTCCAATAAACACAGATGAGCCAGAGTAATTTCATGCATGTCTCTCAGCAGATTCAGATGGCTCTGTGGAGACCAGCACTCAGCCTAAACATCCGCATGTCATCTGGCCCTGTCCGCAGACACCTGCTTAACAGTTGGGCCATCCAGAGCACTTACAGCACACATCCCATACATGCGCATTAGAAAAATATCAATGACTCTCTCTTGCTTTTATCACATAATGCACCAGCACTCTAAATGCATCTATGTTGTGCTCATTAGCTTCCAGTTCTTGAAGCCTGTGTGATTAATGAAGCTGTGATACAGGAACACATCTGTACCTTTGTTATTATATAATGCGAGGGAACTCCAATGTCGTAAAAGTAGCAGGTGACGGATAAGCAGTAACATTTTTTTGGACGCTGATATTAGCACCAGCTGTGAGAGATCAAATTATTTTGATCTCACACATTCCCAAACAGGGTTGAAAAAAGTGTTAAATGTATAAAATCATCAAGTAGAAATGCAAAGGTCAGACATCTCTCAGAGTGACTTCAGACTAAGCGACGTCAAGGAGAGCGTACATTCCCTCTTCGGAGACGGCTGGCAACTAACCAGGGCATTTTTAGGCTGCCCCCTTCCTGAGCCCCTTACGGCGCTTAATCTTCCCTGAAATAATTCCTTAATGTGGCATGCAGCGTGGCATAAAGCCCACTCTCATCTTTTCGCTGTGAAAGCCTCCACTCTTTTACACAGACACCTTCTCACAGAGAATTAGCAGCTTCCACAAAAAAAGGACAGACAGGAAGAGCAAGGGTCAGCGGCTCGCACGGAGGAACTGAAAACCAACAAGCAGGTGTCACCCTTACAGCTTCTGAAAGGGATGAGCACATTAAGACGGAGGCTCCCCTGTGTTTGTTTAGACTCTGTCGACCTGTTCAACCTCCAGAGTGCAACACAGGGGGGAAACAGACACAGAGGCACAAGCCTCTGTTTGGGGCCGTAACTAGTACGGATATTTTGAGGCGACAGATCACATTTTGCTATCTAGAGGGATCTGTTATCTCAAGGAGCTTTTCTGAAAAACAGGGCTATGTCAGATCATCTCTGACAGCTTTCTTTGAATACCATTCGAGCTGGATACTTGGTCAGTTTGACAAAGCAGGCACAATAGTTTAAAATGCAGCAGTAAAAATGCAACCCCTATACTACCTTTATTACTGGTATGTACAGGAGAAATATGCCATTCAGTCCCAATATGAGGAGAAAACAATGAGAATGGGAAGCATGGTAAGTATTTGGCCAGCTCAAACTTAGGCCATCTCATTACTTTCATTTTGCACTGTGCAACAGATGTGAATTACATGTGATAACAGCACGTGTATCACTAAGACTAAACAGGAAATACTGCATATTCACATAGAGCATCATATGACAGCATTCTACTCCATTCAAAGCTGAATGGGGCAAATATACTGTGATTTATTTGTAATACATAAATATCAACAATATATAAATATCAACAATAAGCTTTACTTATTGTTGATGTTATGGGAAATAACTAATTTTTTACAGCCTGACTATTAAATGCTATACCAATTCTAACCTCATAGCTCGCCTTAACCATATGCAACTTAACCAATAAAGAACGATGGCTCTGGTGAAGCCAGGCTTCCGACCCCAGCTGCATGTTACTCATTAGATCCAAAGGAATGTTGAGGTAACCAAAGGCAGCATTTCAATGAACCAAGGAATCTGAATTACACTGCGGTTTTGTTGTATATTACACCATGTAATGTCTCAGTTAAGTTTGGTCTATTTCTCTGTATGTGTGTGGGTCTGTGTCTATTTGTGTTCAGCTATGCACAAAGTAGTCCCACCGACCGCTGACATAGCTGTTGCTGTGTTCCATGACACGCTCAAGCACATACAAAAGACCACCCATGGATAGACAGAAGACCATTTCGACTTTTCTGGCTACTGAGCCTTTTTCACATCTAGCTACCTTGACCAGAGCCACCACAAAAGGAGGCCAGTTCCTATTCAGCAGTTAACGAGGACGACAAACTGGAGAAGCCATTGTCTCTGCTCCTCAGCCCCTTTCACAAAGCCTGCTTGTTGCCGTCAATCAACATAGCTGCTCGTTTCCACTCCTGGATAACCCTGTCCACCCTCAACAATCCTGTAGCTACTTGCTAAAGCAGTGTACTCTAATCTACTGACTGAATGGTCCTCTAAACACTTAAGCAGAGGAAGTCGCCATCACAGAGTCAAGAGCTTTTCATTCGCACCATAACCAAATACTCATTCGGAAAACTGGAGCCTTTTTAGAACACACAAAAGTCACCCAGGTTGCAGGTCAAACAACACATTCTGCCTCCGCGCGCCACCTGCCTGACTTTTGGTAGACAAAAATCATGAAATGTACTGAGAAAAGAAAAAAGATGGGGCTCTAAGATCTCGAGCAGAGGAATGAAAACGAAAAGAGTGGCTTTCCAAAAAAAGGGTTTCGTTTTTCTGTTTGACTCTCTCCTGTGTGCATCCTTTGTGCCACAATGCTGGAAAACATCACAGCTTGGAAAGCAAAAATATCAAATATTTGCAAACTGCACAAGAACTCTGAATGAATGCCATTATGTAAATGGAAAACACATAAACCCATTATAATTAGATGATAGTAGCCTGAAACTAAAAGATATGGAAAACAAGAGGGAGGGAGTCAAACTGGAAGAATGAAATGTAAAAGCAAACAAACGTTTGCTGCACTGTGGCATACTGTTCTCCAAATATGTAATTATGTTAAGTGAAGAATGCTGCAGCACAAAACAGCCGAGACCATGGGCTGCAATGCTGTGCAAGGGATGGTTATAAATAATGGGAGAGAATAAACGCAGGTGAATTATCTCACGAACTCGACTCACGAACCTCTCAACTTATAGATCCGGCATATTTTAGATCCTCAATTTCACTCAGCTGTCTGACAATAACATGAGGTCATTAGAGGTCATTGTCTAATTACCTTACAATGACTGACTGACTGATTTTTATTAGGGAACACACAGAGAGAAGAAAGAGAGACAACAAAGAACATTAAAAAAAGCCTCAAAAGCAGCAGGCACTAAATCACTATCTGAACTCAAAGCATTCCCATCTTCCACTCATTTGGGGTTTTCGGAGGATTTGCTAAAGCTGTACATTTCGCAAAGCAGATTTTCCCTTTTGGATGTTGAAGGTGCTGTTGAAAAGAGACACACAGATTGCATTGTGCTGACTGAGGTACAGTACAGATAGCACATAGCAAAGTGTGCAGGAGTGGGAGGATTGTGGCATGAGCTTCCTTTTATCCTGGTTCAATGGCTCAGAGAATAGGGTGATTAGTTTGTCCCATCTCAAAGTGCTGCCTCGTCTTTGGTTACTGAGATAAAAGCCGTGCCTCATGTTGAAGAGACCAGCCATTGTCACGCGAAACGGAGAAACAACCCCCTCCTCTTCTAACTTAAGTGAGGGGGGGGGGGGCACTGTGCAGTCGTGAGGAATGTCTCTTGAAGACATTTCGTTGTGAGTGTTTTCAAACAAACCAGCCTCATTGAGGGGCGACAGTGCAATGCCTCCTTGTATAATTTAATAATGTAACATTCTCCCGGGAAACAAAGAGCTCTTTGAAGAGAGCATGGAGACCATAATAAGACACCGATGACAGGAACATCCAGGATATCTTCTCCAGCTCCCAGTCCCATCCACTTCCCATCAGACGACTGTCCCACAGAATAATCTGCCTGTGCCAGGGGTGTGAGGGCTGGGCATTAAGCACATGGTTCAGTTCCAGGTGGGGAAGCAGGACTGGAAAGTGGGAACTTTCTTGTCAGTCTACCTGACGGGCACAAACTGTTTACAGGAAGGCTTTACCATGGGTCTGTCTATGGTATGCAGGCTATGCGATCTGGATCACTGGCTGTAAAATCCCATCAAAGGAGACTTCTTGGTCTCAGCAGTGTGAAGCTAAGCTTATCCAGAAGGAGATGAGCTGCTGGCAGTCTCGCTGTGACCAATGGAACTACTTTTCCATACATGGACCTGGTGGTGGGAAGACTCATTTTTGGCTTTCTTCTTGTGAAAGTGAGAAGATGGTCTCTCTAATCTTTGGAGGCCTTGACTGTGGCTGGTTGGGGTAAACGCTGAGCTGCTTTTCGTTTTCATATCGAGAATGGAATCGTTTGGCCTGCACCAGCACGTCACACATCAGAATGAGAAAAGTGGATATGTCTACAACTATAATTTAGTGGATGTGAGCCAAGAATGAAACGAGTGTGTGTTCCTGTATCGTGCAGACTGTGCTGCATGATACAGGAGCAAACGCCAGCCAAGAAGGGTGGACTGGCAGACAAACTATCTATCGTAAAGTGAAGAATCGCCGCAGTGCCGTGCCCTCATTTAGACTGTAAGTGTCTTCCTGAGTGCAGCCACTACAATGCAAATCTGAGTTGAGAGCAAATGTCAGCACTCACATTTCTTTTTCCCAGCATCCACATTTGAACCTAGTTGGAGTGCTGCAATGACACAAGTGCATGGCACTGACCGATAACATCTGCTCAGAAGTGGGTGGGCAGAGAACCTCTCGACCTTTCTGACCTTTCTTTGAAACCCTTTCATTCAGAAGTCTAATGCCAGCGGTGAGACGATGTTTAAAGCAGCCTTCCTCCCGCTGAGTCCGGAAACAGATACTGTCTTTTCTACCTGCCTGTCTGCATATGCTCCGTTTCACCCAATAAAGTCAAAGTCAGTGAAAAAAAAAAGCTAAAGGGGGAATAAAGGATCAAAAAACTGCAGATACTTACGATAAAGACAGCCTGCCTCTCCGTTTAGTTGGGACCATCCAGGGCAACACTTGTACACGGTCTGGTAATCCTGTTTGTACACTTGCCTGTATGCCGTGTAGTAGGCCGTCCTGTTAAAGAAGTTTAAAAAAAAAACTTTCAATCAAATCAGTTTCAATTTCAGCCACGAGCAATGCTAAAACTAACACGTCATTATAAAACAGCAGTGTGTGTTTTGCGTGTGTATAAAGAGCACGCGTATCATGCTAAATATTTATGGGGGTAATCTTTAATTTTTTCGCGCGGCACACTGATCAAACAGCTCAGAGGCTTTGAAGTAGCGCGTCTTATAATGTTCAGCAAAAAATCCCCTTTCAAGTCACCATTTTAAAGTGTGAGAATGGCAGACTGTATTTCAGAGAACACTGTCTCTCCCTGTACTTTGGGACCCCTGTCATTGCTCCGCAGTTATTATGCATTGTGAAAACGCTTTGTTTACAGCGGGTAATTGCGGGCTTAGCGGCCTTTAAAGCAGCCTTTGAATTTGTAACGCAGCAACTAATGTGGAGAAAGCGCGCATGAGCAACACAGCTCAAGTCTCCCAAAGAAGGGCTAAAACGTTAGCATTAGGACTTTCCTTTAAAGGAATGTAGGCTGCCGAGACGCCTGTATGTTAAATAGCTGCTGATGTGGGGCTACACCTTGCACTTAACTCTATAACAGGTTGAAAGCTGTGATTACAGAAGAAGAGAGACAGGGAGATGAAGAGGCGAGTGGAAAGGAAAGACCAGGAAGGTAGATCTCATGTTTGGAGATGGAGACAAATGAAGAATCCCGGCCTCTCGGATAAATTCTTTTGGTCGCGTGAGTCATGGAGACTACTTCAGGACCAATAATTAATGCTTTGCTCTAGCCAGAGCTTAATCAGCAAAGCACTACATCCCCTGCAGGTGAGGTCAGGAATCAGAATCAGAGGCTTTGAGTACAAAAGTGTGTGTGGTGGTGGTGGAGGGCAAATTACAAGTGTTCCTTACCTCCTCTCATACCCCATGCACCCCGACTGCCCCACACAGCCTTGCTTCCACACTTTAACCATGCGTGTGAAGGCCTGCACACACGGCTGCCTTTGGGCGACCAGCGTCACCTCCCTCTCCGTGCACACGTTGGGCCTGAAAAAGAAAAAGAAAAAAAAAAGAGGATAAAAAATACTTAACATGTCAAAATGTTGAGCCGTGTATTCACAGATGTACAGATGACAGCAGAGCAATTTATGAGCACTTAAAGAAATGTTGCGGCAAAGACAGACGCAAGAAAGCTTGCCTGTGGCATTTTCTAGCTGTCAGCAATGTCATTCCTGCGAGGGCATTACCTGTGCTGAGGTATATGATGACCAGTTTTTTGGTATTTTTAAAGACTTAAGGGGAATTCCTCATGCATCACCTTTCAGGACGACGCGCTGCAAAACAAACCTGTGCTACGACTTAAACTTGATATTCGGTGGAAATG
>JAVDPK010002171.1:11401-22275 GCA_034780415.1 Cichlasoma orientale
TAAGGCTTCAAATTAAATTAAAAAGATTTTTCCATCCAAAATAGCTGAAAAGTTTACAGACGATTCAGTTCATGCATGAATTGTTGCAGCCCTAGATCTATGCGTTTATCTTATAAATTATTTAAACAAAAGTTTGGTTTATGTACAGACATTTTACTGGCCTGGCCCACTTGATGATGTGCTATATGCAACCTGTTAACTAGAGTGGATTTCACACTCTGGGCCTAAAAGAAGTAAAGGCTGGAGCATATTTTCCCTAGATGAACTGTTGGAAGTGTCAACAGTTGGTTGCATTTGCTTTTGTCTCCATATCTCTGATGGTTTCTCACTCAGCCAGTTTAAGCAGTACACAGGCATCTGATTGCTTTTGGCTCTCCGTTGCTCTCCTTGATGCAGGTCGATTAAGGCTGCCTGGGCCTTAATCCCCGTGTGCCACGGCAGACCTATCTTGGTCTCAATATGGGGACAAGTGGTTTCCCTTGCAAGATGGGTTTTAGAGAGGCCTGGTTTATGGCCACTGCATTGATAGTTGTGTGCCAGCTGTGATGACATCACTGCTTGTAACCATTTACATTGATGCATGTGGTGCACTGGACTTGCTGCAGTCTTCTCAACGATAGGTGTTGTGTCAGCACTGTTACAATGGAATAGAAGTTATTGAAGCAGGAAACGGTGATCTGAGTTTTTGTTTTTTGTTTTTTCCTTCAAGAATTTATCACCTTTTCCAATTGTGGCAGCATCTCCCTCTGTCATCTGGAAATGTCTTTCTATTGATAGTTCAATAAATGTATGGCATTTATTTGTCAGTTCTGTTTGATAATTGAGGTTATGGTGTTGACCAAAATTGAGGGTTTTTCTGTTTTTGGTTTTTGTTTTTTTTTGTTTTTTGTTTGGGTTTTTTTGGCCATTGTTGAGCAGCTCAAGCAAGAGTCCGATACATTATATCTATCTCTGTCCTGCAGAAATGGGCATCGTCAGTTTTCATACACAAATTAATGCAGAGTCTATTACATGACACACCAAGGCATTTTTAGCACTGAGACCTACACAGTGATGTGGAAACTTTCATTCGTAAGTCACAGCCCTCCATACATTAGGGCACATAAAAGGCACTTTGGAGTGTGTGGTGGTGGTGTTTGGAATGGAAATGGGATCAGTGACACTGATGTTTAAGTGGCATTTAACAGGCTGGCTTAAAAAATTGAGGGGGGAAGAGGGAGCGATGGGCATAATGTGCTGTGTCTACACTCCACAACAAACACCCAGATAATCTTTACTGTTCATTGGTTCCAGTCAGTCTCCAGGCAGCCCTTCCTTCCAGTTGTCTGAAAGGGCAAATCTGGTCTAATTAAGCCTGATAATCATCCAGTGCATCCCTAGTCTTCATGTTCAGCAGCTGTTCAACACTCATTTATTCTAGTTAATTATGTACACTTTAATTTAGGATTATATATTTTATGCAGCAGGTGGTTTGTTGTAGCGTGGTCCATAATGACTGTTTCTACTGGCCTTTTATTGAATTGGTTCTTTTTCTTTTTTTTAACATTTATTCGAGTAAATGGTAAGAACCATTTGAGATCCGGACATAGGCTGTTGAATGAGTCCATGTTGTCTGCATCTTAAGTAAAAGTGTAGGTGGCTTCTGAAATCTGCAGGGTTTTCTTCTCACACGTCCCATTGAAATGTCTGCACAGTCTGTCACCTGTACTTTTCTCTGTTTAGCTCAGTCATTTTTCTTGGATGTTACACTTTTCTCCTCAAAAAGAGAAATATCTGTACACAAATGTTGGGGTAGTTAGAAAGTTAGGATTACTTTTCCACTAGCACCGACTCGACTCTTCTGTTTTGGTTGCTTTTCATTACAGTTGACTGTTGCCTTAATGTAGGTAGGGATAATAGGCCTGAAAGTCCTGTGATGTCAAACGTCTAGCTTCCTCTGGATTCTGTCATCAGCCACCATTCATAAAAACATCTGTTAGTGTATAGGCATTTCCTTTGTAGCTGGGTTTTTAGAAATGGTGGTTTTTCGATTCTTGTGAAGGAGTTGATCTCATAACTCATCTGACATCACTCCTTGGCCAATCAGTGGCATGAAGTCTAACATTTTTGACTCAACTCAGCTTTTGTGGAGCCCAGACTGAGTAGGTACTTAAAAAGTGCCTGGTACCACATGATAACACCTTTATGGGACACCCTAAAAAACAAGTAGAGTCGAATAAATTCTAGTGGAAAAGAGGCATTAGATTTTCAACTAGATCAGAGCAAGCTTATGTGAACTTGGCTAGAAGCTTCTTATCAAAACAATCTTTTTTTTTTTTTGCTGCAGCTTTCAGCTTGGACACAGAGCAGCCAGATTACGACCTGGACTCAGACGATGAGGCCTTTGTCAACAAGCTGAAAAAGAAGATGGAGATCAGCTACCTGCAGTTTGAGGAAATGATTGACCGACTGGAGAAAGGCAGTGGACAACAGGTTAGAACTGTTAAAAATGCATTATAAACAAATTCAGCTTTGTTACAAAATTAGATTAGCCATTTGAAGAACTTTGATATCAAAATAAATAGTTGGTAACAGATTTGAAACCCCTAATGTGTGGTTTTCGCAGCCTGTGAGTCTTCCTGAGGCCAAACTGCTGCTGAAGGAGGATGATGAGCTCATCAAGGAGGTCTTTGACTACTGGAGCCGCAAGAGGAAAAACAGCAAAGCCAACTGTCTCATCCCCAACGTAAAGCAGGAGAAACGGGATGGCTCCAGCACCAGTGACCCCTATGTGGCCTTCCGACGACGCACTGAGAAGATGCAAACTAGGAAGGTCGGTACTTTTGCTCACTCTGTTTAAATTTGTTTGATCCATGTGTCAGGCTCAGTTAAGGAGTTTGTTGTTGTTTTGTATTGCTCATCCTTTTTTAAATTTCCCTTGACCACTTAGAACCGTAAAAATGATGAGGCCTCCTACGAGAAGATGCTGAAGCTTCGCAGGGACCTCAGCCGAGCCGTTACCATCCTGGAAATGATCAAAAGGAGGGAGAAGAGCAAGAGAGAGCTGCTGCACCTCACACTGGAGATTTTTGAAAAGAGGTAAACCTGCCTCAGGTTGCACACACAGTATGTGTTTTTCTGTTTTGTTTTTTTTTGGGGGGGGGGGGTGGAAGCAAGGTTTTTGCTTGTTGGCACCTTTTTCCTGTTGGAGTATTTTAGGGGTTTAAATGTGGTAGTGTGCCAAATGAAATGACTTTGAAACGCAACAGCTTTAATTTTATGAACTTATCCTCTCGTTTTCATACAGAAATGCCATGTCAGACTTTGGTGGTGAGGTTATGGCAGAAGTTCTGGCTGAGCGGGCACTGGTGAGGCCGCAGATCATCCCCCTGGTCCCACTCACCAACCAGTACAGACATCAGGACCACATGGACCTCAAGGATTACAAGTCCAAGGTGAGGGTGTGGGGAACCCCCCCCCCCAAAAAAAAAAAACCTAAACTCTGACATATGTTGAAGTTGCTCATGTGCAGAATTAAAGCGGTCACGTTGTCAGTAGCATTGTTGATATGTATGTGAGGACATTTAATCTTATTTTAAAAATCTGTCTATAAAGACACACCTGCTTAAAATCCAAGAAATTAAAGTGAGAAGGTTGTTTTGAAATGGTAATATTATAAATATTTTAGGAGGAATGCTGCACAAGATTAAAGGTGTGTTTTAAAATCTCCTCTGCAATATCAAGTTTCTCTCCTCTCCCCTCCTCTCGTAGCCTGAGAAGACAGAAGTTCCCCGGCAGAAGAGGAAGTATGAGAAAAAGCAGAAGGCGCTGCCTCCATCATCAGGCACACCCCACCATACAGGTCCTGTCGTCTTCAACGCCAAGGACCTAAACCAGTATGACTTCCCCAGCTCGGATGATGAGCCCTTCTCCCAGGTACCTGCACACTTAAACAAATGCCCTCATTCATATACATCCACTTTTTGTGTGTTGACCTTTTTATTTTCACTAAACATGGTTCTGAAATTGGACTTTTTAAAATAGAGGCAGCAGGGGTGATAAGGTCCGTTAGCTACCAAGCCAAACGAACTTGTTGAACAGGTAAGGTTTGACAACAGGAAGAATGAGGAAAAAGCCACCTGTCTGTATTAGCCTTAATAATTTTTGGGGCCTGAAAACAGATGAGAGAGCAGAAAATGTTATACTTTTCTGTCTTCATATTGTTTGGTGCTTACTAAAAAACTTAGGGAGTTTGTGGAGGTGTATGTATGTGGCGAACCTGAAGAATGCTAAAGGACAGTACCCTTCGCAAGCACAGCATAGTTCACCCTGCTGCTGCCTGGCAGGAGACAGTCAAGCCACCTGCCATACTGCCAGTATTCCAAGAAGTTTCTTTACTCAGACTGAGCAGTTAATCAAATTGAACAATTATGTACTTATTTTTAAAATCTAAATTCATAAACAAAGATTTAAGCCACTGCCAAGCAGGGTCCATGGGGGGCTGGATCCTATCACAGCTGTCATAGGGTGAAGGTGGAGTACACCCTGGACAGGTTTCCAGTCTTATCACAGGACTGGGTGATTATTTGAATTTGATTATAAAAATAAACCACTAGCAGCGATGCTCTTGTTTCTTTGGTTAGAAATGAAGCACACCCCCTTTCTTTTACAGTGATGTATTTTTCTCCCTTATTGAAAGCTCAGACTCAATTGCTATTCAATTTAGCTCAAGCTAAGATGACTAAGTGGGCCTTAGATTTGTTTATTTATTTATTTTTAAATAAAATTGATCTAGAGGAATTAAAACTTAAAGGGTTTTAATAGTTGAACCTTGGTTGCTTGCAGAAGCATTTGTCTCTGGCTCAGGGTCTCTCACCTGGTCCATTTTGGGTAGCGTGACAGTTGGCAGTCAGCTTGCCCTGATTTGCCCTGTTGCAGGTTCTTTTTTGCTTGCCCTGTGGTACTATGTAGAAACTGTGCTGCTGCCCGGGGTGCTCTTTATCCCCGTCTGCACTTGCAGACCTATTGCAGTGAAGGAAGTCAGAAACTCCTCCAAGTCAGGGCCTAAGACTGTACCAGATAACCCTCTGCCCTCCAGCAGCCTTACTACTACCTCCACTTATTTGATTTTCATTTTAAGGAAATACCCAGTGAAAGGATGTCTTAAAGTTTGTGTCAAATAATGAATGCAAAATTGGCCAACACAATCATTTCACTGTAATCCAGCAGCCTTAGATATGAGCCTGCAGAAAAAATCATTCACACTCCACCACAGAAAATTGATTTAGTCACCGTTTTTAAAAAAAAAAAAAAGGAAATGTTTTTGTGAGTCGTGTAAAAGGACATCTGCTATCTTGTATTGCTTAATTATAAAGTAAAACACCTGCTGGAAACAATGTTCATTTCTGTCTCTAACTACTTGGCTGTCCAAATGCATTGGAGCCTCTCCTTACTGCCACTCAAGTGACAAGTTCTACCAGTGCACTCTGACCTTTGTCTTCACGAATCCTCTCAAAATTTCCCAAACCACAGTCCAGGGGGGGAAAGTTCAAGTCAGAGCTTCTGGCTTAAGTTCTACAACTTCTGCTCTTCAGCTGACCTTACACTGACCTCTCGCCTCTTTTATCCACAGCTGCACTCAGGCTCTTCGGAAGCAGAGGAGGAGAACGACCCAGATGGTGCCTATGCCTTTCGCAGGAAGGCAGGCTGCCAGTACTATGCTGTAAGGAACATAACCTTTTGTTCCTGTAGAGAACACCTTACTTTCTGTAATGAATGTGAATTAGGATCATGTGTTTAAGGAAACCCATACTACCTTGTAGATATTCACCTTTTAAATAAATACATCATGAGATAAAATACTGGAGTTAAAGTTAAACGCTTGTAGTTAATTTTGAGATTGCAGCTTGATTTTTGACTCCAGAGATCAGATGTACTAAACCCAGAAAACATGAGGGATAGGGTTAAAAGAAAAAGGTGAACTAAAGCGTCCCATCTATACTCCCAGGCTCGTCAGGATCGGGTGAGTAGTTGGCCGTGGTGTGGCCCATGGGAGGGCGGTTTGTCAGAAGCTCGCTTTCGCTACAGTCTCACCACACTCACCATGCCACGACGATGCCTGGGCATGGCTCGACGGCGCATGGGACGAGGCGGCAGGTGAGTTCACAAAATCTACTTAATTTCTCTTTAATTTTCTCTTTTTCTTGTTAAACTAGTCATAAAAGTGTGGTTAGTGGCAGTCGTGGTTTGATAACATAGAAAAATTAGCCCAAGAGTCTGAGATCTGAATTTTTTATTTTTTTTTTTATATATATATAAACACCCCCCCCCCCCCTTCTCAGGGTGTTGCTGGACAGAGCATACACGGACTTTGACAACATTTTCCACAGACTGGATCCAGACATGCTCGACCTGCCTCTTCCTCGGTCTCCTCCTACTCCTCCTCCCCCTCCCCCTACTCCTACAACTACTTCACGCTCACCGGCCACCGACAAATTAGCCAGTACCTCAGAAACAAATACCTCGGAAAGAAGTTCCTCCTTCAACTCCTCTCTTTCCCCTTCCTCGCCCACTTCCACGGACCTCAGTCAGATACTGTTGAATATAAAGTCGTGCCGATGGAGGCACTTTAGACCACGGACACTACCACTACATGAGCTGGACAATGCCCACCCTCTATTCAGGAGGCTGAGCCGAAGCCTGAAGCTCCCACTCTCGGCCTCCGCTGCTGGGAGGCAACCTTTTGGCTCTCAACGTCCGGGGAGGGTTGCCCCTGCCCCCGCACCCATTGCTGGTAGGTGGCCTATCTGACTTAAAACACACATTAATGTGCTCTTTTGAGCTATATTGGTTTTATAATTTTACACCTATGGAGATGGTGAGACACCAACTGTAGGTTAATGAATTTTTTGTTTTCGCTTTTTTTTTTTTTTTCTTTTTCCCCAAAACCCCCTAAAAAGTAGTCCCATTAAAAACAGTTTGCAAAGTTCTATTGAAAGGATGGGGCTGCCAAGACAGTATAAAAGATGGACATAGCTTTACTTTTCGAAACTTGATGCCAAATGACTTAGATCTGCAGAGACTTCCTTCTATAGAAATCGATTGGAAAACAGCCCTCAGCTGCCTTTCTCTGTGACACAAATGCTTTCCTGGTGATTATACAGGCTTGGTCACTACAGGGACCTAGCCAGAACACAATTCACAGGCTGGCAGTATTGGATGATCGCTTGCTACTGCTAATAGTTGCGCTGCTTGCTAATTGTGGTAATGGCGAACAGTTCTGTTAGCAAACCGGTGAAATTCTCAGCCCGGCTTCAGCCCCACTTCAACCGCTGGCTAGAACCCTGCACTAGTCTGAGATCATATTATGAGTAAAACATTAAGCTAATTCAGTGAGTTTTGAATATTCTAGGTTTCAGAAAGCAGGATTATCGAGTCTGCTTATTGACTAACAGCTTTGTCCAGGTGGCTACATCCATTGTTTATAACTGTGCTGTCCTCAGTGAGTATGGCATAGCAATACACTGCACCTACTGCAGGTTCTGAATAGCCTGGTCTTCAGGCTCATAGCAGATCTTCATAGCAGAACAAAGAATGCTGTCTTCCAACTGCAGACCAGAGTGGTGGATCTGAGAGTAGGCCAACAGGGAAACACAAAACAGGGGGGTTCTGGGATACATGATTACCAATGGCTTACCATTCAAAAAAAAAAAAAGATTGTTTATGTGGATGCTGTTTTCTTGGAGAGTTGGAAAAAGTAACAATGCTAAAATGAGTGGCTTGCTGAGGACACATGTTCAAGTGAGGGTTTTTTGTTTTGTTTTTGTTTGTTTTTTTTAACCCCCATGTTTGCATCTTTGTCTTGATCACGTTTCCTTTGTTTACTGGCAGTACTACAATTGCAGGACCAACGTCAGTTTTCCTCCAGCTCAGTTATTTTTATTATTTTTTTTGTTCATCTAACGCAGCTGTTGCTTGGCATTCATACAGTTTCACCTCCAATCACTCCCATTCCTCAAGGTGTCAATTAAAGCTGGATTTTATAAATTAATTCATGAGATGTGCTGGGTTTGTTGGTGTATGGTTGGCCACAAAGGATTGACTACAGATGAAATGCCACAAGTCCCTGGTGGGTTTACTGTGAGGGCATTCAGGCGGTGGGTGTTTTTAATATCGCTACAAGCCGTTTTGTGCATGAAAAAACAAGCCTCTTATTGATTTTGTTCTTGAAAAGGTTCACCACGAACCTGAAACACAGATTCAACACAGATTTTCCAAGAAACTCTACTTAGAAACACATTGTGTATATGAGCAAATGTGACGGCTGCACTTGGTGTTTAAGTGAATTTATTTATTTATTTATTTATTTTTTGGATAAATGTGCCAGGGTTAGATTGCAAGAAATAAACATGAATTGTGCTCTAGATGGTGGTAATGCCACAGGATGAGCTGTGACTTGGAGATGCATGCAGAGTGTGGATTTTACAAAACTGAGAACTGTAAAGCACATGGGGAATAATTAGATCAATAATGCACTGAAGCCCATAATGCCTTTAAAACATGGGAAGAAGACTTGATTATCAATATAAAACCTAATGAATAAAGACTTAAGGTCATGTCATCTACTGATAAACAA
Source organism: Cichlasoma orientale (assembly GCA_034780415.1). NCBI lineage: Eukaryota > Metazoa > Chordata > Actinopteri > Cichliformes > Cichlidae > Cichlasoma > Cichlasoma orientale. Next base: position 20,016 of record JAVDPK010002171.1, read on the forward strand.
CTGCGATTTTAAATAGGAGGATGAAATATCCACACAACCAACCCATAGCCTAATGACAGATATGGAAATCACTTCAGTCAAATTAAATTCCGACTGAATATTCTGGTCAATCTATTTACAGGATTTTATCACAATTTGCTGTAATGTAAAATGGACTTTGCAGCTAATTAGGAGCAAGTATGAAAACACTTTCATGGTATTTTCTGCATAACCAAATAAATGCAAGTACCTGAAGATGTGATACAAACATTTTATGCTGCTGTTTATTCGGTGGTGTTCATAATGTATGGCTCAACTGTTTGTATACATAAACTGATTTCTCCAGGAAATAATTTAAATTGCACTTGGTTGCTATGGTTATCTAGCAAGGTTAAGCGAGCCAGCTTTGTGACACTGAAAATGTTGACTTTAAACATGCTAACCCTTTAACATGCACCTGTTACCTGCCCTTACTTGCCACAAACAGCTTATTAACGCCGAGCGTATCACCGCTGAAACATCTGATCAAAAGCACTTTGAATTACCGTAATTAGATGACCGTTTGTCCTGTTGGAAAAATTCAAACTGTTTCTGAAAGCTGAGAAATTGCGCTTCACACCCAATATACGGTTATTACAGTAAAAGTCCGCAAATGGCGGCACCTCAGTCAGGAAATCTGGGAATGTATTTTCTGGAGTACCCTGGGTTTACCTGAAGCTTAGTGACTGGATTTCTTTCGTATATGTTTGTGAACTAATGCTGTAATATTTTATTGTACTACAAAAACCACCGGAAGTAAGCTGTATAGTACACTCAATAAAAATGTAAACCCACAAACCCAAAAGGTTAAGTTAAAATGACCTATCCTTAAACAGGCCCATGCACTCCAGAAGGAATGGGGGCATCATCCCACAGGCCACTTATTGACAATCTGGTGATGTCTATGCGCTGCAGATGCGTGACGCCAGCTGTGGACACACTTGGTACTGAGTGCTGCGAGCTCTGATTGCTGACTACGCTGTGTTCACTTTGTGATAACACATGGACTGTTTCATAAAGATCTGAAACACTGTTGAAGCCTGAAATGATACTGAGTGTATGCACAAAATGTTGTGCTTATACATCATTGATTAGTTATGAGATGAAATGGGGAAACTGTTTCTTGCATCTATATTTTGGAGTGCAATTTGGATGCATTGATTACCAAGCATTGGTCTGACTTTTTAATAGATAGCATTTCAACACTGACTGTGCCCACAAGGTGGTATAAACAAGTCAGGAAACCATGTTGTAATACTGCTCATTAATAGTAATGATTTTCTGGTTACGTCATTCAATGATTCATGAGCACAGTTTTTAGTAACACCTGTAGCATAACAGTAAAGACCTCAAATTAAACAAGGACACAGAAATAGGGTTTTAAAATGAAATGGGTTGGGGATTATTTTTTTTTGGTCCTACTATGGCGGTGACGTTCCAGCGTTGCCAAATTTAATAAGAAATAAAAATACCATTGCAGTACACTAGACACAGTATTTCTGAAAAAATGTATAATGAACTGTCCCCTGACATGGCTTTAAGACCAGCTTGTCACTATTTGGTTCAAATATTCCATGTCGTGAAAATCTCTTCTAATTTTTCTTTGCGTCAGATCTGTTGGCTTTATTCAAACACGTCCTTTTTCTTTGCAACTAAAACAATGTATTGGAGAGATTAAACAGAATTGGTATCTTCATCTTGTGGAAATATAAGATGATGTGAATCTGTAACACAATTTTTCTCTCTCAGCTTTCACAGCTGAACAGTACCAGCAGCATCAGGAGCAGCTGGCCCTGATGCACAAACAGCAGCTGGAGCAAGTCCAGCAACAGCAAGCCAACAGCACCGCCACTGCCAACAGCACCCAGGTCAGTGTCCAGCTCAGCTGTGTGTGTATATATATGTGTGTATATATGTGTATGTATGTATGTATGTGTGTATGTGTGTATGTGTGTATGTGTGTATGTGTGTATGTGTGTATATATGTATATGTGTGTATATATGTATATGTGTGTATATGTATATATATATCTCCTCTATAAATAAAATATAGATGTGCGCGATTACTCGACCAGTCGGTGCTATTGTTACTAGTCGGGTAGTCTAATTATTATGTTGGTAAATGTTTGTCCTAGATGTTATACAGCCATCTGCCTCCAGATGACATTTCCGGTTTGTACAAAGAAGCGAGAAAACTAGCGGGACAAATGTGTTTGCGCCTTAAAAACACTGAGAGTAGGAC
>JAVDPK010002171.1:22375-38809 GCA_034780415.1 Cichlasoma orientale
AAATAAATAAAATCTCTCCCCCATAATCTTCACTTGTAAACCTGATACTGTCTTTTTCCTGGCAGTCCCTGGCAAACACGTTGGACCAGGCCAGTGCTCAGTTTGCCGCCTCAGCCCTCGTCACCGCTGACCAACTGCTGGCTCTGAAAACCAAGGAGGAACTAGGACTGGGAGGCGGAGTCAACGGTGTCCTCTCCCCCTCAGGTACAACGGCTTCTCACACAACTAGACACATGAACGTTGTTTACTACTGAGCGCCTAATTCTTAGTTATTTGTAGTTTGAAAATAAAACTAAATTTGATTTATTTTTAACTTTAAAATAAAAGGTCCACTTTACCAAAAAGTTAAACAGTGACATTGAAAAGACAAAGCAAGCAAAGGGACTAAAGTAATCATAGTACTAAGGCCCTCAATATTGTTCTGCACAAATGAGCAGATGGCAGTACAATGGAAATTGAACAAAACCTGCAAAACCAACACCCAACAACTGATGCCATTTCAGGGAGGAGTGTTTGGTAGATAACTGAGAAAAGTGACACAAGGGATTTTTAATTTCAGATTAGTTTGCAGATAGAAGCAGTGCACAAAGGATCTGTCCTTCACAAATAAAACTGCTGCAACCTGAAAATGATGATTAGTGAATTTTTGCTTGAATACTGATTTGGTGAAATTGGTATATGGCCTCTGTCATGCAGTCATTCATTCTCCAAGTTTTTATTAAAATTAAAGTTTCCATTTAGCTAGGTGACACTGCAGCTTTGAAACCTGTGTGCACATCTACAGTAGCTCTTTTTTTTTAAATAAAATAAAGGATTGTGAGTCTCACAATCTATAAAGCTGCTCTGAAACTTTGTGTACTCAGCTTGAAATTACTGTGCATATTCAGTGCCCCAAACTGGGAAGCGCAGAAAAAATTGTTTGTAATTAAAACTTTGCTTCTACAAATCCTGTTTATTCCACCCCCATCACCACCCCGCTTCAGGTGTCTACAAGGGCTTGCACCTTTCGAGCACAGCGTCCCCATCCCCCGCTGCCCTGGCTCCTCCCACTGCTACCACAGCACCTGCCTCGCTCCACCCCTGCACCACCAGCTCCACCTCCACCAATAACAACAACGGCACCACTCACCCTGCCAACACAGCTACCACTAACACCACCGCCACTCAGGTCCTGCTGGGAAACAACAACAGCGGCCTCCGTCTGAGTGTTCCCGCCACCAAACGCATCCCTGCCCCCCGGACGCTGAGCACCACCATGTCTACATCCGCCTTAAAGTTTGCCCACGCAGCAGCCGCCGCCAACTGTCAGAAACCTAAGGTCACTACAGCCTCAGCCTCACCGCTGGACATAGTGCCCAGGTGAGGAAAACTAAAAACACAGAATGGATGAAATGGGGATCTTCGAAGAACTCCAGTTTCTCACACTGGAAGTGGTAGAGAAATGTGATGCAAGATTTTTAGCATTGTCATAACTTCAGTTTCTCTAAAGGGCTTTAGCCTGGTTTAGACCTTCTTGGCAGTATCAGTAGAAAAAACTAAGTTAAAATTACAGCCCCTTTTCACTGCAGGAATTTTTAGATGGACGTCTGCTTTGGAGACATTTTCCTAAAGCTGTTTGATCCCCGTTAAATGGAACTGCCTGTTTTTTGTTTTGGTTTTTTTTCCCCTACAGTTTGACATCCCTAACATGGGACCATACATGGGCGTCACCCCTTTTTTAAAATTTTTTTTAAGTAGCCTACATGAACCTACAATGAATTATTAGCAGATTTGCCAGCTCTCATCAGGTTAAATAATATTGTGAGTGTAGCTTATAGTTAAGCTGTCCACCTTCAGCCCTCTAGTCTTGGTGTCACACTCACTACTTCTGTAGTGTGAGAGCAGCTGTGTGACAAACTGTCTGCTGCAGATATATTCCAGGGCAGGACCAAAACGAGTTAGAAGACAACTACTATTAGACTTAATTATAGAAATGGACCAAAAAAGTCTGTACTGTTCTCTGTGTGGCATAAGGCTGCTTGCTAAAAAGTTTGCGACCTGTGGTGTGGGGTTCATATGTCTGGTTTTGGACAGATTTTTATCAATTTCAGAGCAGTGACACAATTTCCTGTCATAAAGTGTGTGTGTATAGTTGAGATCAAAATACATATCGAGTTAAGGATGGGTGTGTCGTGAAATTTGAGTTCATGACGTTACTTCTCGGTCAATATTTATCTAAAATAACAGCTGAAAAAGCCTTTTATGAGGCCTTCCATCTATGTCTTACTCAAAAATAACACTTCTAATCTAGCACTTTTTAGCATTTATTTTGAAAGGTAGAACACTTCTTTCTTTGATATAATTTGTTGCTTTGTAGTTTGTAGAAACTACAAAGAATGATTAATAACACAATCAGAGCTCCTTAAAAGGAACGTGTATTTCTCCTTTTTTAGTCAACTGAAGTTACAGGTTTAAGTTTCTGCAGTGGGAAAAGCTTGGCACTAGATGAACTGCTTCAAATGTTCACATCTCTGTGCTAACGGTGCGTTCTGCTGTCCCCCTTCTTCTTTTGCCCTCAGGGAGAATCATGAGCAAGACAAGCCAGCACTGAACAGTCTATCAGAGAACACAGTGGCCATGGAGGTTACGTAGCCTCTCATACACAGCTCGGGGGAAACGTGACTCCTTTTTTTTTTTTTTTTTTTTTTTTTTTTTTAGGTGCTATGCATCATTTGTTAGTCGTGAATGCAAGTGGTGGCGGACTGAGCATGCAAGGCTGGGTTTCCATGGCAACTGTTTTGGGACTTAATTGCAATGCTCGTCTCGTACAATTTTTCCCCCCTCCTCTCCCCCATTTTTTTTCTCCCCATTTGTTACTGTTAATAGGAGATCTCTGTAAATTCTTAATATGGCAATTATATGTACAGTACTGCATATTTGTAATACCCCTCTCCCCACCCCCTGTTCTTGTATATAACATTACTTGAATACAGAATTGTTCATTTGTGATGTTTTGCACTCAATATTAAAAAAAAAAAAATCAAAATTAAAAAGAGAAAACGACAAACTGCAACTGGTGCGAGTATGGGGTGTGAAAGTTATACCACAGAAAAATGTATGTCATCACGTGCATGGTGCAGAACCTGCTGTTTGATCTATTTATTGTGCCGTGTTTACAGAGGTTTTTTTCCCCCCCCATTCATTATTTTTATTTTCTGTTTTTATACACTGTATCCCTCACCGGTTCCCGTGCTGTAGTCAGTGTTTAGCTAGATTTAAACAAAAAAAATGTCCCCACTTTTTTTTTTGTTGTTCTTCTTTTTTGGATGTTGTGAACATGGTTGGGGGGGGGTCACCTGTTTTTGTTGGATGTTCTTCCGCGATGTTCCCATGTGTCTGTTTAAATCCACGCAGACATGCGTTCATTAAAGATTCAGGCGCAGGGCAGTAGATGATGTGAATTCAGCCCTTTTCAGATGCGATATGAAGCGTTTGGCTCGGTCTCTTAAATTGACGGCACTGTTTAAAGTTCACTTTTAACGTTTCTTACATCTTCACTCAGACATATCTAGGGCAGTGGCAGGTGGCGATCTGCTGTGGTTGCCATATATACAAAAGACTTGTCACATTTCTGGCCATGAGTGTTGTGAGGTGCAACCACAATTTTGAATGTTTATTTGACCAACATCTGAGTCTGTGGGTGCTGCTGACGGAGCTGTACCGCTGCCGCTTGCATACAGGCTCAGAGTGAGCTTTTCTGGATCAGGAATAGCCAAAATATGTCATAGTTAAATGTTTTAATCTTATTACAAATCTAAAAATGAATTTAGAAATAAAATGTCATTGCTGTTTAACGCAGCTCACAGAGATGCACAAGAATCATGCACAGATGAAATCGAGTGCGAGCTTATCCGTTAATGTGACTCCGTGCAGTCAGATGAGCTAACGTGACCGGTGCGCTCATTGAGACACGACGCCGACACGTTCGGGTGCCGTCAGATTAATGGAAATGTCTGAAAGGGGCTTTTGTTTGTAGGCATCAGTTTGTCAGTGGGTAAATCTGTCTCCACAGAGCTCTTCCATACATATATTATTCCTGAGACAAGTAACAAAACAATGGGGATAAAGACTTTCCTAGAAGACTTTGCTGCTTCTGACTTATCTAAGCACTATATATTATATTTTTTTTTGATTGATGCTGCTTTTGTATGATTTTGGCCTCTGGTTTCTACCAGATGGCCTTATTTACTTTTAGTTTTCTCTAAAGGATAATCCCCACCCTGCCATTTTTTAAACAAATATTTTTGTATTTTAATTTTTTTTTTTTTTTTTGTAATTTTTCCATTAAAGACTTCATTCTTTTGTTACTTGTTGTTCTGAAAAAAAAACTATAAGGGAGTTAAAAAGAAATGCAGTAACTGACATTTATCATTCCAGCTTCTGTATAATAAGGAACATGTATCAATTGAGAGAAGAAAAAAAAAAAGAAAACCATTTTCTCTACTTTTAAAAACTCCAGAAGGCTGAAAGGCCATGAACCACAAGTTATCGGGTGCCTTCATTTGGGAAAAAAGAAAAAAAAAAAAAAAAACACTCTCTTCTGTGAAGAGTTTGGTACTGAACAAGGCTACTTGTAGTTTTTCTTTGTCTGTACCACAATCCCAATGCCCATTCCAATGGCCCAGTTGATTCATGAGTTTGTTTCCTTTTTGTTTTTGTAAACCCTTCCACCACACATACACACATGGGAAAGACTTAAGAATCCTCTTGAATTGTCACAAAATGAAATAAAAATCCAGGGCATTATGTGTTTTGACCAACACGTCTCATTTGTTTTTGTTGTTTCTGTTTTTAATGTGTCTGTAAGTGAAGAAGCTCGCACCCTCACAGGAGTGTCAGATTGACTTAACGAGCCACTTGGAGCCAAATTTGGTCTCAAGTGGGCGGGGCAAGAAAACTGTAATCCTCTACATGGAAACATCCGATTCCACATGCAAAATAGATGAACAGCCTGAAATAGCTTAAACTTTCAGTGATTCCTAAAGTGTGGTCTGTGATAGTACTGCATGGGCCATGGGAAGTGACACAATTTAATAAAAAATATATATTTTTAGAATGGTCTTAATGAAATTCTTAGCTTCATTTGCAAACAGACTGCAGAGGTTGCTGAGGACATTCAACATCATCCCTCCACACACACACAGCCTGGCACTGGTCATGCTGAACTCATGACCATGGTGCAGTTCTTATAATGTAATGGTTTAACAAGGGTGATGCAAACTCCTGGTTTGTGGCCCACTGTTATGGGCAGTCCATAGATTCAGTCTACCATGAATTTCTTTCTGCTGATTTTTGTGTAGCTGGAAACATTCCGTATGTGACCTGTGGGCTGGTTTTTAAATGGCACTAGCACGGTGTTGTTGGAAAGCTATTAGAGGATGGATAAGAGTTAGGAAGTAACGATGCACCTTGCTAAAATCACAACTTTGATCATATCCTGTGATAAAATTATTGGTTATTACACTGCACAACTTTCTGTTCGAACTTTATCTGTTTTAATGTGTTTCTACTAATATATATACACACACTTCAAAAATTATATATAATTTTTTATTCAAGTACTTAACGAGAGGTGGTTACCTTTATCCAGTGAGTTGTATAAAAAATATAAAATTGGATTTTTTTTGAAAAATGAATCCAATACAGCTGAAAGTCAGCTGGCAGTTGCTCATTTCGTGAAACTGCACACTCAGCACTTTCAGTAAAGTGCTTAAAACACACAAAGCTATGAAAAGTTGTGTAGTAGCAGCCTGCGGTTGTATGAGCCCTAATATGATGCATTTTGCACAATAAAAACACTTCCCTAAAAGAAATGAATAATATAAAGACTCAAGACTGCATATTGAGCTCTTTGATGGTAGCTTAGTTCTGTTCCCCTAAGAAGTCACTGATGGCAGTTTTGGTTTGTACAAAGGAAAAAAAATGAAGGAATGACTGTTGTGGCTTTAATTGCTGGAAGGCCTTAAAGTTTAGATACTACAGTATAAAAATAAATTCAAACCTGCAAAATTCTCTCTTTTAGTACATTGAACAGTATTCAGTTCTATTATGCAGCATTGAAATGCTGCAGTTGCTGAAGGTGAAGCGGTCTCTCCCTTTTTCTTGAAAGCTAAAGTTGCACTGTGTTCTCATCCTGGGACATAATATTGCTGTTTGGTTTGCTGCCTCCTGTGTCTTCCTCTTTGTTGTGCCCTGTGGCATTGATGCCCTGACGCAGCAGCCACTGCAGTGGTGAGAAAATGGTGCTCTATTAGAGATCTACAAAGTCCGCAGCAGGAGGCTGGAAGTGTGGCGGAGCAGATTTGTCAGCCAGGAAACTGTAGTTCATGCCCCTGTGGGATTTTGGCGGTTTGCAGCTTGTCTTTTTTTTTTTTTTCTCCACTTGCTGATTTATTTTCTTTCACTTTTTACTTTTACTCACTGGTTAGGTTTAGGCACTAAAGATTACTTGATTACATTTGGGAACTGATTGTGCTTTGGGTTAAAACATGCTTCCTCATTACAGTAACCCTGCTAACCCTGCTCAGCAGTTTGGAGTGACAGATCCATCTCAGCGATGCTATAACCTGGTCCACCAGGGCAAATATGCCAAGAGACACCTAGAACAGGTGTCTGTGAGCCACAGAGAAGGAGAACAGATGGTGGAGATTTCTTCAGAATTCAAGGCGACATCCAATAGTGTCTCTAAACCTTTGTTCCATCTGGTTTGGGGTTTGTGGCAGCATTATTTGATAGACCTCCAGGGTCTGTGAGGAGCTGCAGAGTGCTGCTTCAGTATTTAGCCGACCCAAACCCAAGCGGAATGGTTTTGGGCACTCAGTTTTCTACTCCTTATCTGGGTGGCGGGGGCAACAGTCTGAGCAGAGATGCCCAGATCTCCCTCCTCTCAGCCAGCTCTTCTGGCAGATAACTGAGCCAACCAAGAGAAATAACTGCTCCAGGGTGTCTTGTTTCTGCCCTGGGGCCTCATCCAGTTGGACATACCCAAAAACACCTCACCCAGGAGGCATCCCACTCAGATGTCCGAACCATCTCAGCCGGCTTCTTTTGCTGTGGAGCTTTCCTCTGAGCCCCTCTTTATCACCCTACCTGTGCAGCTGAGCCCTGACATGATAATTCAATACCTTTATTTCCGTAGCAGTTTTCTTCCAAACACACAAATTCAAGTTTCTCCAAAAATAACACCCAGCCTTACAGGTAACCACCCTCCCCAAACCACTGCATTTACTGTTAAATGACTGCACCCAATGAACCGCTTCACTTCTCCTCTTTGTGCCACATGCCCACGAGTGTCCTTTTTATTCATTGACTGAATAACAGGCAGAGGACGCCGAGCTGTGTTTTGGTGTTTAAAGCTGAAAATACAGCAGTGCGTGTGGGTGTAGTGAGCGTAGGTCACGAAGTGTTTTTCACAGTTTTTTTTTCCACATCAAGGTGATTCACAACCAAACACAGAAAAGTACCGCAGTACGCACACAATGCTGCGGTACAAGTTTGACTTCATTAAATCAAAGTTTGGGCAAACACGAATTTCTTTCCACCTGAAAAAAAGGCCATCCAGACACACTGTTACTGTTTACCCGCGGCTCCTATTCACTGCAGTAATTTGGGTAGGATAAGGGATGACATTTAAATGTAAATTCTACTTCTTAGAGGAGGAAAAGCAAAGTCGATAAGAGCTGCAAAATAAATGAGCACAGCGGAGTCTAACTCCCGGAGAGAGATTGCCTTTACCGTGTGTCTGACTTGATAATATTTAGATCTTTGCCTGTAATTGCTTGTTCCAAAAAGATAGAAGGAGATGGAGTGTAAATGCAAGACATCTTTAAGGACCTGATACTGGGTCTTGGAAAAGTGCGCATATCAAGGCAGTAAAGTGCCGCATGATTTCATTTTTAATTCAAAGAAAACGCAGCGAGAGGGGTTAATGTGACTGAAGTCCAAGTTTCAATGCAGAGATTCAGCAAAATGCAAAGATAGAAATGAATGAAAAAGAATGGAAAGGGAAATAATTGGGATGCTGGCGGGAAGCTGGCTCCATCTGTGTGAAGACGTTTAGGCAGAGGACATACTTCAGACCGGTCCATTATGTGAGGCCAGTCTTAACTTTAGTCTTAAAATAGTCTAATTCTAATGCAAGTTAGTTTCACAACCAGCTTAACTATTTCTGTTCAGTTTGATTAAAATGCGATCATATGATAGAGCGAAAACCTGAACTTTCAGATGCTCTCCTGTGAGCGGTGACAGTGGGAAACTAGAACTCCCTTAAAACAGGAAGAGGCCTCCAGTAGAACTGGGCTCAGCTAATTTTAGAGAGGGTGACACACTGATAGCTGAAGGCTCCCATTCTTTTTAGAAACTCTAGGAACCTCAAGTACGCCTGCAGTCTGAGATCTTTTGGGATAATATGATGCTATGAGGTCTTTGATGGGACCTCATCAAAATGAAGAAAAATGATCTCCCGTTTGAGTCCCTGTTAGCGTCTCGCTGCGATGTTTTGGATGAACTGAAGGCTTGTTTTGTTTGTTTGCAATATTGCTCAGATGAAAGATATTTGGTTAACTCTGAAGTTAAAGCATGTGCCCCGAGTGACTCAGAGGTTCCTCTCAGTAAAGGAGGATCTCTGCTTTCCAGTTCCAATCAATGAATCTTGGTGAAGAAAAACTGTCAAAATAAAAGCACAAAACATGGCAAACAGTGCTGTGTAGGAGTAATGAAAAGGGCAGAAATCATTTCTAGAGACCACAGTAAGCTGTTGGAAATTCACAGCAGTCGGAGCATCTTGAGGCTCGAAGCATTTTCATAGCTTCAGAGAGCGTGACTGAAGAGTTAGCAGCAGCGCCGATCCCTGCCACATCAGAAAAAATCTGTTTTTCTACAGGTCTGCTTTTTTTTCCTCAATAAAGGGTTGAATTTTCTCTGCTGAAAGGGTCAGTCATGTTTTTAATTTCATTTAAAAAATCTGAATTCACCCATAATTTCACAGCAAACCCGAAGTTTTCAAAGACGAGAGGAAGAGCTCGAGTGTGCTCCTAATATGAATTTGATCAACATATTCTTGAAATTGCATTAAGCTGTTAATTTATACATCCTACATGTTTATTTATTTGGTGCTATGTTTCCATTGCGCAGCCTCAGAACTATTAAGCATGTCCCCTGCTGGGATTACTGAAGTCTTTCTCATTCATTTTTCTTTTAGCTCTGTTTTTGCCTCAATTGGCTGTTGAGGGAAATGCATTGAGCCAGTCACTAATTATCTCTGTCTCCTGTTTGGTGCTGTGCAGGTTTATCAGAGCTCACTGAAAGAAGCTCCCTGCTGTGGTTTGATATGCATTTGTTACCCAGTGTTCAGAAAAAAAAACATGAAATAATTACTATTATTTCATGTCTTTATTAGGCTACTGCCTAATAAACAAAAGATGAAATTTGTTAAAACCCTTTTTGATAGCATGCTGCACTATGAGAACATTTTAAGGAATAAAGCACAGTTCATGTCCATACGTAACATGTTTTTAATTGCAGGGCCAACAGCCACTTCCTCTCAAATAAAACACTAAAGGTCAGCTCCATATTTTTAGTCTTGGACCTGGCTAGAGTAGCTTTGCATGATTCACAGTTGAAAAAAAAAATAGTCCCGATTCTTCTTATTCTGGGCCTTGGTGCAGACCCGCTGTCTGTAACAAGCAGGTGTAGCTCCGGCATCACTGAGCTGCTGGACAAGCTGGCGGTGTCGGATAGACTGAAAGATAATGTCCCAGAGCGCTTTGGTGCTAATGAAATTAACAGCAGGTGCACTAGAGGGGCAACAATGAGACAACCCCCAAAACAGGAATGGTTTTACAGGTGGAGGCCACTCACATTTGTTCCCTCCTCATTTTTTCTGACTGTTTTTTCACTAGTTTTGCATTTGGCCAGGGTCAGTGTCACTGCTGGTAGCAAGAGGCGATACCCGGACCCTACAGAGGTTGTACGGGTAGTCCAGTTCCTCCAGAATGGCACATCAATACTCGCCATTGCCAGAAGGTCTGCTCAAGAGCATGGAGGAAATTCCAGGAGCCAGGCAGTTACTCTAGGAGAGCTGGACAGGACCGGTATCTGCCCCTTTGTGCAAGGAGGAACAGGACGAGCAGTGCCAGAGCTACAAAATGACCTCCAGCAGAACACTGGTGTGAATGTCTCTGACCAAACAATCAGCAACAGACTTCATGAGGGTGTGCTGAGGACTCAGTGTCCTCTAGTGGGCTTTGTGCTCACTGCTCAAAACCATGGAGCCCAGTTAGCATTTAACAGCAGAACTGAGCACACTGGTACTCTGTGCTTTTCACATATGAGAGCAGGTTCACCCTGAGCACGCGTGACAGATGTTAAAGGGGCTGGAGAAGCCGTGGAGAACGTTATGCTTCCTGTAACATCGTTCCACATGAACGGTTTGGTGGTGGGTCAGTGATGGTCTGGGGAGGTGTATCCATTTTAACATATCTTAAACAGAAAAAAAGCTGAAAAACTGAAGCCACAGTGTGCTTGATTTAGAGGTGAACGACCACATCAGTGTGTTTGCCATCAACTCTTCTGACCTCAGAGCACAGTCGAAGTAACTCGCTGCTCAAATTTCTTAAGAATTTCAAAGAAAACCCCCCCACATAACCTTGTGATGTCTCACTGGGTGTGAAACAGCAAACACAAAGCATCTCACCAGCTCTGGATTTCTGTCTGTTACTATGGCAGCACCACTGTGGGAGCTGTACAGACATCTGTTACAGCTCAATAGTTTTGTTTCCTTCGTGCAAGTCACGTTTCAGCTACACATCCGAGTCTGGGTTTGACTTTTAGCTAGTCAGTCAAAGTGTAAATTGGCAATAAAGTCTCTGCATTATAGCAAATATCGGGACAAGACTGAAATATATCAACTGCTATCAGATAAATTGTCATGAAACTGTTTCCCAGAGAGTTAATTTTACAAACTGCAGAAATTCTCTGATGGAGAGATTCACATAATCTTTGTCAGCGGAGCGCACGTTCATGCTTCTGAACATAAATTACAGCACTGTGTTTCTGTGTAATCCTGTAATTCAGTAAATGATCTACTAACTCTTAATAAAGCCACGAGTTTCCCCTCATGTATCTTGTATAAATGGTCCATTATTAGACAGTACTAATTTATCACAGATGGACAGTTATGACCATCTCGGGATACCTCAGATAAGGTTTACATCCAAACTGGCTGGCATAGGTGCACTTAAAAAAAAAATTTAAACTGAAACAAATCAAACCTCTTTCACGCAGTTTCCCATCTGGTGTGTGTTAAATTTTGTATTCTTGAGCAACATTACCAGAGTTGTTGAATTTTTTTTTTTAAATTTAGCACCTGTTAGCATTAAAACTATAATATTAAACCAAGCAAATCGTGGAAGTGTCAAAAACTGCAGTTCCTTTAGTGGCCACTTGAGGCTGGCTCAGGAAGCTAGTCAGTCCACACTGACTCCCGTGTTAAAATGCACAATTTTAGAGCAATGGAAAGCCTGCTAAGAGCCGGGCACAAAGAATGGTTTTGGTCTCTATAGGTAATCATAACAAATGTACGGTGGGTCAGATGTGAACTGGGCACCTTGACCTTGTTAAACGCCTTTTAGAGCAACTTTACTGGAATAACGCAACAAATGATCGAGCCTGCCGTGTGGTACACCCCATCCAAGAAGTTTGTAGTTCCCACTGTTACTCAGCACTAACTACCAGCTGTGGATGCAGCTGGCTAACTAAGCCTGCTAGCGTTTGCTGATAACTTATCACCTGATCAGCCAAATATGGTCACTTCTACATGGTGGCTCCAAAAATGCAGAGGCTTCAAACGGCAGAGTCTAAAACCAATATGTGACATCACAGTGGTTGTAATGTGGTATGAATATGTTCAGATTTATAGGTGATATTCTCTGACATAGTAGTGAACCACACATTTGCAGTGTGTGACAATCTCAAACACCCCTTCCGCCTGCACCAGATACCCAGAGCACCAAATGCATATGAATCCGCTGCTGGAAATAGAGCCAGTCATGCAGTTTGTGCTGTGACCACATTTTAGGACCATATTTTTAGGAAACTGCACAACATTTAAACATTTATTTCTGTCTTTGTGAGCTGTTGTTAAAGTGTTATGTCTTCGATCCTTTGGGCGCACTCTTGGTTTTGGCTTTTTGACAAAACTGACAATTAAAATATAGTCATAAAAACACACTCGGTCTCTAACTAAAGCATTTTATTGGTAAAATGGTAAAAATGAATTGAAAAGGCATTCAACTAATGACCACCTCTTCTGAGTACTGAAAAACGCCTCAGATTTCATTGACACCAGTTTTGTCTCTCGCTGTAAATGTTGCTATAGTAAACAAGAGTATGATGGCATTGCTTTGTGTTTGGATGCAGTCATTCATCATCAAGGTTATTTTTTGTGACTCACAATCAAAGCCAAGGAGAACAGAGCACAAAGACGCTCTCACACCCCGGCCTCATTATCGCTGCTCTTGGCTTGCATGCATTCTGTCTTTATCTTTCACAGCTTCCATCATATCTTCATTTAGAGTCGTGCCTTTCAATTACCGGGGAGCCCTAATGAACAGCAGACACCCTCAGTGGAGACATTGTGGACAGGGCAGCTCATTAAGGCTGATGAGTCAGAGGGCAAATAATGATGATCAAGGTTGTCTGCAGAGCCAGATCACTTCAGTCTGGCTTCAAAGTGTGGGACTGTCTCATTCTTTGTTCTTTGATTTGGCCGAGGAGTATCCATCAGTACCTCCAATAATGCCGCATTGCAGCTGGAATGTTTTCGACTGTGAATTAAATTGTTTTTTTTTTTGTTGCCCTCTTTTCTTACAAGTTCTCATGAGATATCACGAGATAGTTTACTCCCAGTGCTGATACTGTTAGGGAGGGCATCCGACCTAAAACCTGTGCCAAATCAAACATGCAGAACCATCGGCTGTGGCGACCTCGTGGGAAATAAGGGAGCAGCTGAAAGCGCCAGCGGCACTTCTGAAAACACCTGCAAATATTTTGGTACCGCTGCATTCCTTCTTCTCTGTTTGGATTCAAACTCTTTAAATGTAATAATTTTATTGGGTTTAGTGTCAAAAGGTAAAGCAAGTGTGGAAATGGATAAACACAAATATGGGAGAGTTTCATGACTTTGCAGCCAGTCTTTTTCAGAGACCTCTGACTGGTTAATAGGCACGACTTTTAATGAACCCTTATTAAAGCCACCACTCTAAAAGTCTTCCAAAACAAACCCAGCATTTCAAACACAACAAAAGCAAAAAGTTAAATTCACGTCACAGTTTACGATGTCTTGCTGAATCAAAAGTAACGCAGCTGCCCAGCTTCTCCTGTCTCCTGCAGAGGTGCAGATCAGCTGAGCAGAACTGAACACTGAACTCAAGGATGGCAGCCACTTCAATGAAAGGCTGCATAATAAAAATATATGTAGCCATCAGTGCAGAAGTGCCCAAAACCTGTAGTCTTTCTAACTGCCAACAGGGGGCGGCTTGCAAAAAGAAGTCTGCTTGTCTACAAGGCAACAACCCTTTCCTGCTGCTTTCTAAGGCCTCAGTAACCACTTTCCTCATATGCTTATGCTGTCAGCTGCTACCTTTAGGCTGTATTGAATACACCCCCCTGTTCATTTTGCAAATTATAGTCATTATAAGGGTCAAAAAGGATTTAAACTTTTCTGGCCTTTGAGGTGGATGACTGAAGTGACTGCCACCGATTGACAAATGAGGGGGTGGTAAATACATTAGGGGGGTTTCCTAGGCAACTGAATCCTGCAGCATCCACTAGTGACCAACAATGAGCTGTGGACAGGGCTTTAAGATGTTCATGCTCCCAGCTGGGAGGACCTGAAATGCTACAAAAAAAGTTGCCCCTTTTGAAACCTGGCTAACCTCTGCATGTGGAATTAATCACTGCGTGATGTGAGGAATATTATCAAATTCAGAAAGTTGCACTAATTGCAAAATGCAGCAACTCCTCAGTTGCAGCGTTGCACGGGTGCAGTGGATGGTCTTCTTCTTTTGGAGTGCACTGAGGCCTTTCAAGGACAAATGCAGTCCGATAAACCATCAGGCTGCCTGTTAGAGAGAGTACACCATGTTCCGTGTCTGAGCAAAGACAATGAAACCTTCAAACAATAAGAGAAAACTTAAATGATCCTCATGGGCAAAGCGAGCCCATTCAGAAGCAAATTAAACAAACCCCCAAAAAAGAAAATGTAATTTAAATGATAATGGGTTTAAACACTGCAGCATTTGTATTATAATAATTTCACAACTTAAGAAAAGAATGTGAGGGCTACCGTGAGCAGCAGCCCCTTTAGAAACTCAAGATGCTTTTGCACTTTTTAAATGTGAGTGATGCAAGTATTGCCACAGAGGGGCAAAAAAAGGGGGCTGACACTGAGAGTAAAGCAGGAAAAGATGAAAAGGGAGCTTTTGTAAAAAGATAGGGGAAGGAGGTGGTGTGGCATCAGTACTAATTTTAATGTCAGACTGATCCTGCAATACATGTCATGTTGAAAAAGTCACAAATCTGACTCATGAATGCCTTGAAATGCCACTTTGTACCATTTCAAATCATCTTGATTCCGCATATGGCTCCACACACTGCGCCTTCTATCCCTTTTGTGTGTGTGTGTGTGTGTTTCTTTCTTTTTTAATCTTGTAAAAAAGTAGAAGCCGAGGCTCATGTCAGTGCGACCACAGAACAGAACTCAATTATGAGTTTTTCATTGTGTCAGCAGAAAGCATCTAAAAAGCTGCTCCGTGCTGAGGGAATCCTGATTTCACAGCTGCCCACATGCTCCAGTTCTGCGGAGCTCACACTCCTCTGGCTCCCTGCGGGGGGGCGGGATGAATACCGGATTATTGCGTCCACGATGATGCAGCATGTCGGCGAGAGTGTGACGGGCAGGGTGAGAAGGGGGAGGCATTTTTTATGTAAACTTGTTAAGTCAAGGTGTGAGAGGTGAGAGAAAGCGAGGCTGTGTGAGTGGAACGAGTGCATTATTTATGCATGAGTGTACTTATTCAAGCTGAGAGAGCAGTGCGTGCGTATATTAATGCTGGTAAACACAATGTACGTGACATAGCCTACTCATTTCCAGTTCTATTTCTATTGTTGGACTCCGCTACAGCAGCTTTGCATGATTCATAGTTCCAAACAGTCCTTATTTATTTTATGCCGAGCCTTGCTGCAGCCTTTTAGTTTGTCTGTGTGAAACAAGCTGCTTTAGGTCATCTCCCTTTACGCCTACTGTCTTCTTTTGATTGGCCTGAACCTTTGGTTCACTATGCTTAGTTGCACCTACACTGACCTCAGTTCAGTGACTCGGCCCGGCCGACAGTGATTGGCTACAGCCACCTGTGTCAGGACACGTCAGTTGTAATTAAGGATGTTCCTAGGAACTAATTTACCAATCATTCAAATGAGTGAAGAAAATCAGAATCTGAAACAAATCTGAAAACAGCCAGAAAACATTTAAAACTGAACTCAACCTCAAACAAAGTTTGCAACTTCCTGTCATGCAGAAAGAGGGAGGAACAGCTGTCTCTCAGGGCTGCAGCCCCAGGTAGTGTCAGGTGCTATTGTAACATCATAGAACTAGCAGGTAACTGCTGTATATTAGGCTGGTCAGCGACCAACTGGAAACCTCCGGTTGCTAGAGAGAAATGTGTGTTCCCCCACCGGTTGGTGAGTGGTTGCTGGATGTTGCTAGGTGAAATCATTTGCAAAGAGGGTGCTGCACCAAAAACCTCCTTGTGATTGCTTTGGTCACTAGCATATTGCTGTAGTTAACCATAGTTTGCCTGGAGGACTCTGACTTCTCTGCAAACACTCGCCAACTACCGAGCTGTACTTGAACTTGAAAAAGTGTGACTCAAACCAGAAACGAAAAAGAAAAGCAAAACCTTCAAAGTTGGCTTCTGCCAGCACATTTCAAAAGGTGCAACTTTGACTCTGAAAGCAAATGGTCTCCGTTTCCAGTTTGGGTCACACTGTTCATGAGTAGTTGGCAAGTGTTTGCAGACAGGTTGGCATCTTCAATACAAACTACGATTGACCTCAACAAAATGCTAGCAACCAAAGCAGCTGCAAGGAGGTTTATGAGCAGCGCTGTACACCTCTTTGCGACCTGTTTCACCTGGTGACAGCAAACATCTGTCAACCACTCACCACCCAGTTGAGAATCCATATTTTCCCTGTGACTGGTAGTTTTCATGAGGTCACCAACCAGTCTTTAGACCTGTGTCACTGGGCTTTTGCCTAGTGACAGGTGGTTGCCAGGCAGGGGCGCAGCTGTATACTTTCTGAGTTGTATGCGGACACATTTTTCGGCGGGGGGGGGCG
>JAVDPK010002171.1:41563-70900 GCA_034780415.1 Cichlasoma orientale
CAATATTATCGTTAATCGCAATAATTTCTGAGACAATTAATCGATTAGCAAAATTTGTTATCGTGACAGGCCTATGACTTAGTCATATCCATTTTCACATAATGCAGTGAAAAACCTATGTAATTATAAATATGCCTTTTCCTGATTACTGTAATTGATGTAATTGAGTCTTAAGTCATGTTTTTTTAAGTACCTCAGTCCTAAAGCCTTGATCAGGTACAAAACGCTACAGATGTAATCTATTGTAACTATTTTACATAATCCTTTTCAGACCCTGATGGTGAATCTGAGAATTCAAACGAGGAGGACGAGAACATTGAGGAGACGAAATCTGAGGTACTCCGAAAACTCATTTTTCCTGTCAGACTGATGCTGCTGGCTGGCGGCCATTTACAGTGAAGTTAGGCCTTTGCCAGAAGCAGATGGGGAATAATAATGAGGACATCTGCACTAACAGTAAAGACTTTGTGTGTATGCAGCATGTTTAAATTCCTGTCTGTCTCTCTGCACTCAGATGTCAGAGGGCAGAGACCTCACACTGGAGCAGGAGGAAGAGACAGAGATGTCAAAAATCCCAGTGGACCACGAGGTCAATGGTGACCTCTCAGTCGCTCAAATTGGTATCTGATTTTTTTTTTTTTTTTTAAATGACACAGTATCAGATTTTAATGTTAGATGTTGGCACATAACTAGAAATTACAACTACTGAAACCAAAAATGATGCTTTGAGAGAACTAAGAACAAATTTAACAGCAGAAACTTGCTGTGAAGTGCTCTTAAGCGAAGGGGAGGTGCAGCTTCTTCAGTGTTTGCTGGTTGCTTAATGTTATTATGTGTTCTGTTGTAGAAAAGGAAGCCACGTTGGTTTCAGAAGGGCAATCGGACCCAGATGCCTCCATCATCATTAACGTTATAGTCAAAGATGATGAAGCAGCTGAGAGAGAGACCAGCCAGCTGCACCCCGAGGAGACTGCCGAGTCCTGTAAAGACTCCAGCACTTCCAAGAAAAAGAAAAGGAAGCGCAAACAGGATGTTGAGACGCCAACAGCAGACACATTGATCACAGACACACCCAGCAGCAGCAATGCATCCAGCGCGGATCCACTCAGTGAGACTCCTCTTACTAGGAAGTCTGCCAAAAAGAAAAAGAGAGATAAAAAGAGACAAGAGGAGGTGGTAGAAGATGAGGTGTCTGAGGTAGCGCCACCAGAGAAAAAAAAGAAGTCTAAGAAGAGGAAAAGGGAGAGAGATGAAGCAGAAGAGAAGGAAGAGGAAACTCTCACTGTCACACCTTCAGAAAACAAAATTAAAAAGAAGAAGAAGGCGGCTAAAAATGTGGAAGAGGAGGGGAGTGAGGCAGGAGGAGCGGTAGAGGAGAAGACTGAGAAGCCTGTGGGTCCGGCAGAGACAACAGAGGAGAAAAAGAAGAAAAGGAAAAAGAGGAAAACTGAAGGTGGTCAGGAAAAAGAGGAGGTGCAGTCTGAAAAACAACCAGCAGGGGGCAACAATAGCACAGAGGAGAAAATGGAAGCCACAGGTAGAGAGAGAGAGAGAGAGAGAGAGGAAAAACCTTTCCTGAAAGTTCCCTTTAATAAGTGCTCAACTTATCTTCCATGTGGCCTTGATTCTTAATCATTAGTAATGATTTGGTGTGATTTTTAGATAACTTCAGTAATTTGTGTATCTCCCTTTTCTTTTTCCCGGCCTCCTGCAGAGGGAAAGGCTTCTCTGCTTCCCTCAGCCAAAAAGAAAAGACGTCTCAGGAAGAAGCTGAGCCTGAAGAGGAGATTAACACTGCAGAAGAAGGAGAAGATCGCGATGAGGCTGATGAAGTGCCACAAGTTACCTGCAGAAAAGAACCGCACGAGAAGAAAGAAGTCAGTAGTTTCTGCTTCTGTTTGGCATATTTCTTCTTAAAATTATAAGTGAAACAAAAGTGAAGCCAAAGTTTTGCTGAAATTAGTGCTGCAATCACTGTTTAAATGTCACCCTGCAGAATACTTACAAGTAGAGATTTATTGTACAGTGTCTGCAGAATTAATACATCTTGCAAGGAGTATGTTTAGAAGTTTATAAAATGGCTAAATCAATGTAAAAGTTAAAGGAAAATGTACAATTTTTCAGGCAAAAACAGATGCAAGAGGAACCAGAAGAGGCGCTTCATGTAGAGCCAACCAAAAGACCCCAAGTTGATCCTATCCAGGAGGACGAAACACCAAAGAAGAAGAAAAAGATGAAAAGCCATCCTGAGCAAGAAGAAAATTCGTCAAAGGAAAATCAACCTCCCAAGACAAAGAAGGAGAAGAAGAGACTGTTGCAGGCTGAGGATCAGAGCAGTGTGGTGAATGACGAGAGCGCTGCGATTCTGGAAGCTGATACATCCGTGCTTTCAAATGGAGGGAAGAAGAAAAAGAAAAAGAAGGCAGTTAAAGACGAGGAAGCTGCAGAAGATTCAGCTGCCATCACTGAGAGCCAAGATGTACCTGCTGAGAAAACAAGTAAGACTTTCTAGCTAATAATTAAGGGTGTAGGAATTCATGAAATTGTGACACAAATATCCACAATATCTTCACAATATCTTACTGTTCATCTGAATATTGTTGTTGTTCATTTATATTGGAGAAGAAACCAACTTATGAACAGAAATCATGGCCCAGAAATTGAGATAGGAACTGAACCATGTTTTCAGAAGAGTTGTTACAGCCCTACAATCACGTGAAAAAGAAAGTTGCACTCTTTGATTCAGCAGCTTGTAGAGCCACTTTTGGCAGCAATAACTTGTAGTAATTGTTTTCTGTGTGACTTGATCAGTTTCTCACATCGTTGTGGAGTTTTGACCCACTTCTTTATAACGTTGCTTCAGTTCATTGAGGTTTGCAGGCACTCGTTTACAGACGACTCTCTGCAACACTGCATTTTAATGGGGTTGAGGTCTGGACCTGGGCCATTGCAGCACCTTGATTCTTGTCTTTTTGAGCCATTCTGTTGTAGGCTTGCTGCTGTGCTTGGGATTATTATCCTGTTGCGTGACCCAGTTTGGGCCAAGCTTTAGCTGCCAGACAGATGGCCTCACATTTGACTCTGTATATACAGAGGTGTTCATGGTCCACTCACCGACTGCAAGGTGCCCACGTCCTGTGACTGCAAACCAAGCCCAAATCATCACCCCTCCACCACCGTTCTTGACAGCTGGTATGAGGTGTTTGTGCTGATATGCTGTTTGCTTCTCACCAAACGTGGCGTTGTGCATGATGACCAAACATCTCCATGTCGGTCTCGTCTGTCCACAGGACGTTGTTCCAGAAGCCCTGTGGTTTATTCAGATGCAGCTTCGCAAATCTAAGCCATGCTGTTATGTTCTCCTTAGAGAGGAGAGGCTTTCTCTTGGCAACCCTTCAAACCAAGCCACACTTGTTCAGTCTTTTTCTGACTGCACTCTCATGAACTTCAACATTTAACTTGCTAACTGAGGCCTGTAGAGTCTGAAATGTAGCTCTAGGGTTTTTTTGCAGTTTATCCGAGCATTGGACAGTCTGACTTTGGGGGGCATTTGCTGGGATATCCACTTTTGGGACGATTGTGGGAAGATTGCGGCATTGTGTCAACACTCGTGTGTTAACAGACCAACAAACTAACCAAACGTCTGCTTTTATAGAGGTGCTCACACTGCTGCAGATCAGTTAACCAAGTGCATTTGATTATATCTCAGTGTGTTTTTGTTTTTGAGCATCAGTGACCTGTACTGGCTGACAAAATGCATGTCAGGACAGACTCCATAAAACTGTAGTAAAACATTCTCATAAAAGATGCTGTTAACATAAAATCCATGCAGCTTACAATAAAGGTAAATGAGCTGGAGACTTTTTCTACAGACAGCATCTACCTGAAGTTCAAAGGTAGCTTATTATCACTTACAGTGCCAAGATATTTATACTGCAACACAACCTCCACAGCCTGATCTATTGTCACCACAGCAGAGATGGTTGTAGGATTCTTCCTAAAATCTGTAACCATCTCTTTAATTTCTGATGCATTTATGTCCAAGAAGGACAGCTTATACTGCTCTGTATAATCCTCCACCACAGAGCCATGACTTCACATGTTCTGTTGTTGGATTCTACTTGAGTAGCTTTGCATGATTCATAGTTCAAAATAAGCCTCATCAGTAGCATACTGGGGATTATTGCAGCACCTCAGTTCATACGCTGTCTGAAACAAAGGTGTAGCTGCTCTGGTGTCCTTTCTCAAGTCAGTGCTGCACACTTGTGCTTGAGCAGCCTCAGCTGAGAGTCTCACTGAGTCTCACTGAGTTCTACAGACCAATCACATTTGAGGAGGTTTTTGTTGCAGGTAAAGAGTCCATGTTTAACCCTTTATCTGCATTTACATGTACGTATATGACCAGCAGATAGAAAAGGAAGTCGTGGCCCTGATGCTTTCTGGCTTCCCTGAAGAGTTCATTTTGTCATATGTACAGCTCTGCCTTTGTCTGTGGGTTATAAGAGAGAAAAACGTATTGCAAGGTAATACATGTGTTCTTCCAGAGGGGAAGCAAAGTTTGACCTTTCAGGTGTTCTGTACCAGGTCCATAAAGGCGCAGCAGTTACTTTAAATGACTCGTAATGACTTCATAATGTGCTAATATTCACAGAGAAGAGCAGACTAAAGGAGAACAGTGAGGCAGAGCCGGCTGCAGACACACGCACTCCTTCAGCTGTTCCTCGGGTAAGAAACGCTCCTGAAGGCGCTTGTCCTTGCTTTTAAAATATTCAGTTACGGTAGGCTACTGATTACTTTTTTCCGCTCATTAACGAGTCTGAGTGACAGTTTGAAGAGACAAGAATAACAAATATTCAGTCTTTGCTCATTTTTAAAAAATAGATCTGCCAAAGTGTTGGCACATCTAGCTGTGAGGCATTTTAAAGTAAACACAAAGTTTCCTCTCCAAATAATTTGCATTCAGAAGCACTTACAAATATCTTTTTTTTTTTTTTTTCTTATTTCAGAAAAAGAAAAAGTCCTCCAAAAAGAAGACAAACTGATTTGAATTTGAGTAAGTAGCTGCTCGAGCTTTCCAGTGAAACTTTATGGAAAATAATTTGTGAATTTCAAATGCTGCTTTCTTCAGAGGTTTGCCTCAGCTCCTGCACAGCTGGCTTTGAGTCACTGTACAGCATTTTCTCTGTTAAATGAAGCGCTCCTCCTGCCGTTACAGACTCTGCCGAGACCTCCTTCATGGGTCATCTCACCTGTGAATTCTGCAGCGGAGTCATAAAGCTGTTTAAAAACATTACTGATAGTAGTTAAAGGAAAATTCTCATTTTAAACTAATTAAAAAAAGATAATTCGTGTTCCTCTGTACAGCAGGCGTGGCATCATTGTCTGCTCAGTTCATTTGTCTTTTGATTTATTGAAGATTAATTGTGATTTTTCTCTCCCCCCCTCAGCGTATACTCAGGAAGATGACTACAAATTGGACCCAAAGGCCCAAAAATGTCAGTGTCTTTTTCTCCTGATTATTCTGTCTGAGATTAATTTTTCCATCAGCAACCGATTTCTGAAGGATGCTGAGTTACTTCTCACGATCCTTTGTTCCTAAACTGTGAATTTAACACATTACACACCCTAAATCCCCTTTATTTAGCACATTCAGCTTTTAAGCTTTGTTGGAGGCAGATCTGCTCTGGCAGGAAAAAAGAAGTGCATAGTAATTAGAAGAATTATGACTTTATTATGCAATTCATTCAGCTCAGCCTTTTTAACTGGAAGCTTTTCCCATTAAAGTCTCATTAAAGGAATTATTTAAATGAGCTGCGTATCATTTGAAGTAATTCATACAAGTGAAACTAAATTTGTATTTAAATCAAAGAATCAGATTAATAACAGGATTGCTATTAATTTTTATCAGTTTATCTGTTTAATCGTTGGGTGCATAATGCCCGTAGGTTATTCAGCTTGAGGATGGGATCTGAGGATGTTTGGAGGCTGTAGGACCATAATCAGTATTGACTGAGGTGTGTTTTTCTGCTACAGAGCAGCTCCGTCTTTAAGAAATGTTTCAAAGCTGCAATCTGCATCTCCTCACAAGTGCTAAAAACTTATGAAGGGGAACTTTCACAGTCATTTGTCTTCTTGCGGTGAGAGGCGCTCACTAAACCTCCACTGCTGGCAGACGCCACATCTCTTAGCTTGAGTTAGAAATGAGCTTTAAGGGAGCAAACTGAAGGTGATGGGTTGTGTTTCTGTCAGTATTCTGTTAATGAACTGATTAGTAAACCAGCATTTGTGTGTGTGTTTGTTTGTTTGAGGTAGAAATGTAGTTTTGTTTTGATCTGCATATCTGGCTGATGTGTGTTTACTTTTTTCCTGCCGGTTAAAAGTCTTTTCTTTTTAAACTTTATGGACTATCAGCTATGCAACTGATTACATCCTGCTTCTGTTGTTTGAAGACCTTTTGTACAACTTTAACTGCTTAAATTTGCTGTTCATAAAGATTAGCACGTTTTGAGGCCCTTCATAATAGCTTTAATTCTGCAGCAGCAGTAATTTTCTTTGTTTTCCTTTCTACACTATTACACGTGCTGTGTTCGTGTCAGTTAGCTGATCTAACTTGGCAATAAATTATAAAGAGAGCAAGGTCACATGAGCCGTTTGTTTTTTGAGGTAATTAAACTCAAGTGTAACGCTGTTTGTAGTGCGGATGCTGTCACAGCTCAGCAGTTTAACTTTGTAAACACAGCAATCATTTCCAACTCTGCGGCCATCCCGCATGACATGAACATGGATGATACAGGCGCCCCCACTTGCACCCAGTGTCACACTGAAGACTGTAAGTCAACAAAAATCATCTCATCTTTGAAATATGTAGATTTGAAGCTCAGGGATCAAAACTTCACATGAAACACATTTTAACAGGTTTTAATATCAAATTTATTTTTAGGAATCACGCCATGACTAACACAGTAACATCATTATTCATTCAAATTTGAATCTGTAACCGTATAGAAGGTCATTTGGTATACCTTAAAAAGTAGTGCAGTGATGTGTTCTTATAAAAACAAGCGCCAAACAGCTCATTGAACCTGCTGCAAGTCATCTAATGCTGATGCTGCACTGAATGATTAGTTACTAAGTAAAATCTGCCCTCATCCTTTTAATTTCCTCTGTGCTTAAAGTTTTGCTACTTAAAACACTTTGAAACTTTGGTTTTATTTTGTCTCTGAACTTGTAAGAAAAGCAGAGGCAGTTTAGAGCCAATACTGACATTGATTCAGAAAACTCTGAGGAGAAATCCGGTTTTCCACACTCGGCGTCTGTGTTTACTCACGGCTGGTGTCGCCGGCTCTGTCTCACACAAACAGCTTTTTTTTTTCTTCTTCTTCTTCTTCTCTGAAACAGAAATCTATGAAGCCAATACGCAGGGCAGTTTGAACTGTTTGCGAACACAACAAACCAGAGTTCGAATGTAGTTTGTCTTGAAATTAAACGCAGTAGGATTAATTTTACATTATTCCTCAGAAACTTTCCTCATAATCTCCTAAACATTTGTTGCTGTCGGTGTTGTGCAAATTGTTCTCGGATTGTGAACAAAGTTCATATAAAGTTCTGTTCATGTTTTGTCCTGTAACTGTTGCTTCTTTCATTAAAACGTTTTCTCTCAGAAGTGACTTCATTTTTTTTTTTATTAGCCGCTGGTTTTACATGTAACACTGATCGCTGAAGTGAATATAGTCAGAAACATGACTTTTCAGTGGGTCATGACCTTCTCTGCTTTAATAAAACATACATGTGCATGAGGAAAATTTAGATATGTTTTCAGTGTTTGTGTATGTTGGCTGCATACAGCTGAAACTCATCATTTATGCATTTATTCATTTTTTTTTTTTTATTTTTTTTTTAAAAAACCCTTCTCGACTTCATGGTCGCGGGGGTGCTCTAGGCTATCCCAGCGGGTGTGGGGTGGGGAACATAGAAAAATAAAATTGATGGATTAAGATTTAATGTTAATTTTAACAGAAAGAAATTCAAATATTCTTATTGCACGTGCAGATTCTTCACCTGTTTTAGCACTTCACGGCCTTAAATGTGGCTGTGGAAGTAGAGCAGGTCATCTGCTAATCGGAAGGTTGGTGGTTCAATCGCTGGCTGCTCCAGTCTGCATGCCATGGGCAAGATACTGAACCCCGAGTCGCTATTGATGCGTTCATCAGAGTGTGAATGCTCGATAGAAAACACTTGGATGTAGAAAGTGTATGAATGTATGGGTGAATGAGACATGCTGTATAAAGTGCTTTGGGTGGTCCTGTAGAGTAGAAAAGCACTATAAAAGAAAAAGATCATTTAAATATAGAGTGAAGTGACTTCTTAAGTGACAAACAGGGTACCATTTCCATTAAAATAAAGTTAATGCTTTACATTGAGCAAGTACATTTAAACATGACTCCTTGACCCAAACTGGCACCTGAGATTTATTCAGAGCAAATAAAGATGCTTTAGTTGGAAGCCAAGTGACACGATTAAATAACAAAAGTTTAAAGTAGTTAGGTTATTGATTATCAGTCTAAATAGATAAGATGGGATTTCTTCATATCAAATTATATATTGAATAGTCTTGTTGTACTGTTTAATAAGTGTGTCTGGAACTACATAAATGAAATAAGGGTCTCATTGTTACAGTAAAATAACAAAAGGTGAGAAACTGGGAGAGCAGGAAATGATGAGGACACTGTAATTCCCACTGAAACATTTTGAGCGGCAGGCATGTTTTAGACGAGTTAACAAAACAAACTCCAAAATGAATGCAAGTACCTTCAGTCTGGTTCAGTCCTGAGTGGTCCTCCTGCTTCTCTCCGATATGGACTCCTGGAGCCATTTTCCCGCTGCGTGCAGTGGTACAGTTTCTCCTGTGAACAAGCAAGGGATCGATCAATAAATGCCAAACAATCACCAACTCTGTAAACACATTTCCGTGGAGGTTTTATGTGTTTTCCAATAAATTTAAACCAAAACTTTCATCACGACTTTCTCAGCAGCTTTTCACATACTTCTGCCTCTCTGTCTTCTCCCTGCATGAAACACCCACACAGACACAAAGTGCAACACCATTACTCAGTGACACTCGTGTCTGGATGTGATATGGGAACGCTAACAGCAGACAGGATGTTCTTGACTGTGATTATACATAATTACAGAGCTGATGCAGCAGTTGTGTGTGGCCGGCTGCATTAAAGTTGCCATAATGACATCCGTGGCATAGTATATTATTTTTATACAACCGTGCTCACCGTCTGGAGGACGTTTTCTTTAAGGTAGAGTACCTGAAATCTAAAGGTGAGTTCTGCTGTTCTCTGGACTTTTGAACTGTATTAAGACTACAGTGAACTACCTATGAGCACTTTTGTTACTCACTATAATTGCTGCATTTCCAGTCAGTGTTCACAATGATTGAAGTGTTCCTGACCCTGTGCAGTGATTTCCATGACAGAATCGTGCCTGTTTTTAAATGCAATGTCATCTGAGGGCCCAAAGGTCACAGGCTTCTAGTATTGGTTCTTGTCCTTGCCCCTCGAGAATTCTTCTCTGAGGTTTTTTGATGATACTCTAGATCATGCAAAATTAAAAGTCTTCATAATTTTACATTGAGGAACATTATTTTGAAATTGTTACACAATTTTTAGTTTTTTTGATAATTTAGTTCAATTTTTTTATTTTTTTTTATGGGATTCAATTGTAGTAAAATACCTTCTCTAAGTATTAAGGATGTCACAGGTCTTCCGGGTCTCAGAAGTGGGAGCTGGGAAACAGTCTGGCAAAGGTAACCTGGTCCACAGTTGTATTTTTGGATCACATTTGGTCTGGTATCTCACCCAGGACAAATTTACCTTGGGAGATGCATCTGGGGCAAATTGTCCCTGACAACATAGCTCCTGGGATCACTAGGGCACACAAACCTCTCCACCATGATAAACTTGCAAGTCATGGAGTAGAGGGGCTTCCTAGGTGAGTTGTTCCGGGCATGTCCGCAAGGAATAGGCCCTGGGGCAGCAGGACGCACTGGAGAGATTACATCTCTCAGCTGGCTTCGGAACGCCTCAGGAAAAGATGCCGAGTGGTGGGCTTCTCTGCTTAGACTGTAGAAATAATTATTTTAGCTGATTAGTTCCGTTCCTGTTCATTGAGGAATAGCTTGTGAGAGGCCACTGCTCCTCCCTGGGCTGAACTGCAGCCAATTTTCTGTACAATGGGATTAGGAAGTGGAATAGCTCCCCTGGAATTGATCATCCTCTCTCTTATTTCCAGCAATGCAATTCAATAAAACACAGAAGACAATCTGTAGAGTTATTTCTGATGCTATATTTTACATTCCCACTGTCACACTAATACGTGAGAGATGCTTTTCCTTGTTATTCAAGGTTGCACGAACGGCTACAGTTACACTCTTGAAGATAAACTGCACAAGAACAAAGATTTCGATCATTTGCGCAGCCACAAACATCCTGCCCAACTTTTAAAAGCTGCACATCAGCAGGACTTTACCACGCTTCAGTAACTGCTTGAGAAATCCTCCAGCAAATAAACCACTTTCTTCTAAACGTTTCTTTCCTTAAAGGCAGTTGTTGCATCATTTGAAAAACAAATTTAATGAGGTGCTGACTCACAGGCAGATGAATTTATATAGGGAAATATCCAACAGTAAGCTACAGTAACTTTAAATCTATCAAACGCCTGAAAAAAAAACCCCTCTATGTTTAGAAACCGACAAGCGCAAAAAAGAAAAATAAAGGATAAAGATAAACATGGATACACTCAGCATCCTCCAACAACAGCCTGGCTGTCACATCTATCTAGAAATGACTGATTTCAGAGGCATCCTACTCATTCAACTTAAGGGTTAATTTGAAATCTAAAAAAAGAGGAACTTTAAAAGAGCACAAATTAGCTACTGAAACTACAAACTAATTAAGAAATAATTTATTAACTCCACCCGTGTTTTCTGTCATTATCCTGATGGTTGTCAAGAGGTGATGTATTTTTTTCAGGCAGCCACCATCACACACTTGTTTGTGCATTGCAACATTAATCACATGCAAACCTCCCAAAAGTGTTAAATTTAACAATTGTTCGGACACGCTGTTGCATGCTGAAGTGTAGCCCTGCCTGGACTCTAGTTCTCCTTCTTTTTTCTCTTTCTGGACTGTAATTTTAAAGGAAGGTGTCTAATATTTTTCTTATTTTCTTATTGCCCTTTCTAGCAATGGTTTTTTTTTAAAAAAAATCATTCAAAAGACTCCTGAAGCCAGATGGGGATACATAATTTATCGGACAATGACACAATTTTTGTAGTTTTGCGTCTGTTGCATCAGTGGATTTTAAATCAAACAATCAATATGTGATTGAAGTGCAGACTTTCATCTTTATTTCAAGAGGTTTGACAAAAGCATCGCATTAACTGTTTATGAAATACAGCCATTTTAAAAAACAGCCCCCCAAAGAGATGTCATTAGGCTGGAAAACCAAAATAAACCCATCAGAGAGACAGCAAAAACTTTAGGAGTGACCTCATCTACAACCGGGTTCATTCTTAAAAAGAATGAATGCGTCGGCCAGCTCAGTGACAGCCAAGTCAAGAAGGAGGGGGAGGCAGATGTGTCATTGTCGAGGTCTACAACCAAGAGACAGTCTACTCGCATTACTCCTATTTTATATTCTTTATATTTATATTCTTTACATTGCCTCCCAGTCGACATTTTAAAATTATTGTACTTATTTATAGAGCACTAGATGGACAATCCTCAGATTACTCATCTCACCTTTTTATTAAACACACTGCTGCTCGCAGTCTTCATTCATAGGCTCAGTTTGCTTGGTTATTCTCCCACTCCAGCTTTGTTTATTAGACTCTGTGGACTCCTTTAAAAAGCACTTACAAACTTTATTTATTAGCGCTTTGTGAATTTATGTCTGTGAAAGGTGCTTTATAAATAAACTGTACTTACTTTACAAAGCGGTGCAAAACATTCAAGTACAAGAAGGTCACATTAGACTTTGCCAGAAAAAGAGCCTGCACGGCTCTGGAAAACACAGTAGCAGCGTTATGGCACAGGCACATATGGCTGCCAGTGCAGGCCACTAGTGTTTGTTGGGAATGTTACTGCTGATAGAAGCAGCAGGGTGAATTCTGAAGTGTACAGAGTTACACTCTCTGCTCAGATTCAGCAAAAACACTGCAAAACTGATCAGATGGCACTTCACAGTGTAAATGGATAATGACCCAAAGAAGCCTGCAAAAGGAACCCGGGAGTTTCTCAAAGCAAAGAAACATATTCTTCAATGGCCAACTCACTCACCTGACATCAACCCATCAACAAGCAGCAACTGAAGGTGGCTACAGTAAAGGCCTACAGAGCATCTCAACGGAGTAAACACAGCATTTGGTCTTATCTATGAGTTCTAGACTACAGGTACAGCAGGGCTGTAGAGATTTTCAGAGACATCTTAAAGAGACCAACTGTAGAGATTTTCAACCAAGTATTCAAAACAGTCCTTATATTTAAAGGGTGCAGATGAGGGTCTGTGTATAAAAATGACGAAACCTCCTATGGTTCCCTCCCACAGTCCAAAGTAGGGTTAGGTTAACTGGTGATTCTAAATTGCCCATAGGTGTGAATGTGAGTGTGAATGGCTGTCTGTCTCTCTGTCTGGCGACCTGTACAGGACGTACCCAGCCTCTCACCCTGTGACAGCTGGGATAGGCTGCAGCCCCTCAGCGACCCTGAAAAGGCTAAGCAGAAGAGAATGGAAGGACGGATGGTTATGTACCTAAGTGTAAGTTAATCACTTGAGCCTCTGGTAAAAGTGGAATGAAAATCCATCCGGAAGTTTTTGAGCAACCCTGAAAAATCCTTTGAACCATTTTTTTTTTTGCACCATATTTTGCTATAATTTTATATGAAATCTATACCATCAGTGTGCTCATTATTTTAAACAAACTCCTTTGGTTAATTAAAGCTAAGCAAAAAAATAAATAAATAAAATAAAATCTCTAATTAGATTTGCCCCTCAATTCTGCTGCAGTTCAGCATTTATCTCTGTGTAATTGGCATGATTTACGTAACCCTGTTAAATTTAACAGCCTCTCTTTGTACTTTTGGAGCGACTGAATATAATCTCTTCCACACAATTGAGTCCTTGCGTTTCTCTGACATTTCTAAAACAATGAAACACACTCCTCTTTATGTTGTCACTCTCATTGTGATTGATTGGACATGTGATTAGTTTGCCGTCATTTGAAAACATTAAAACATTTTGCAGACGTGCACACGGCCGCCTCCGAGCAGCATTTAAAATGCAAGCCTTTGTAATCTAACATTCATTTTTCTCACTGAGACAAATGAGAAATTATCTGCGCGAACGATTTTTGGTGCAGGAAACCAATTATGTGTAATTATAGGACAAATCTGTGAGGAGATTGGGAGGTGGGAGAGAAGCAGAGAAAAATAACCTGCTGTATGAGCGCCAGGAGAGCTTTCCCATCGAGCTCACTTTCAGCTAAAAAATAAAGCGCTAAAGGACAAATACATTAAGAAAGTTATTTTTTCATTTGTTTAAGCACTACACCCTGAGGCGAAGTTGATTTTTTTAGAGAGCAGGAAACTCCCACTATAATGTCCAGGTAATGAAAATGCGCTCTCATAATGAACCTTTTACCTGAAGCAAACTACAACACAATGAAATTATAAATATGTAGTGTGGGCTGTTTTTCTGCAAATTAGTAATTTTTTGCAGTTATTATAGGTATTTCTAATGCAGCACTTTGCTGACAGGCTTTGTCGGCAAAAAAATTCACAAGTCAGAATCCTGAATGGATTCATTGCTTTGAGACTTAAATAGAGACGAGTAAAGCAGCGTCTAACAGTGAGTCCCCCCCAACAAGGGGCTCCTGTACCACAGCATCTCCAGATATGTCTGAAAACATCAGCGCTGACGATATAAAAAAAAGGTTTGAATAATGTTTTGATTAGGACATTAAAAATGCTGCACCAGCCCTGCTGTAACTGTACACCTCCACAGCAAATTTTAAATCCCGCAATCAAGATGTGATTGAAGTGCAGACTTTCAGTTTTGATTCCAGGGGTTTCACAAAAGCATCGCATTAACTGTTTAGGAATTACAGTCATTTTTGTGCACGATCCCCCATTTTCAGAGGCTCAGAATTAATTGGCAAGTAGTTTCATAGCCCTCGTTCCTCGTTAATCCATAACAAATGGTCAGATTAAAGATCTGGGTTTGATTTAAAGTGCTGAATTTGTATTTGGTAGCTGATCACTGGAATTCTCAATGTTAGTGCAAGCGAGGGAGGTCGTCATTAGGCTGAAAAACCAAAAATAAACCTGTCAGTGGCTAAATAAACAATCAGGTAGATTCTTAAAAAGCATTAACAGTAACAGCAAAAGGCCTAAAAGACCACAGAAGACATGTAAAGTGTATGATTGCAGAATTATTTCCATGTTTAAGAAAAAAAGCCTCAGAATATCGGACCAAATCGAGATCATGAGCAGGAAGGTGGATCATTGTCAAAGTTAAAGGGTTTGCAATAACAAACCTCTGGTTATATTAAAGAATGCCTAATTGCACTTTGGTAGAGAACATCTTAAAGAGCCTGCACAGGACAGATGAAACCAACTCAGACCAGAATGATGGGATGGGAAAAATATGGAAAAGGAGAGAAACGGCTCATGATCCTCTAGGGTTTTAAGTGCCACAGCCTACCCAGGTATTGCTGCTGACCATGTTCCATCCCTGTATCATCACAGTATACTCATCTTCTGATGGCTGCTTACAGCAGGATAACACACCATGTCACAAAGCTTAATTAATCTCAACCTCTTTTGAACATGTCTGTATAAAGCACTTTGAGTGGTCATGAGTAGAAAAGCGCTATAAAAGAACTGTTTCATTTACCGTTTATCATTAAAGTGCTGTTGAGTGTATGTTCTGGCAGGGGTACATGCTAATAATCACTGAGCTATAAGACTGATTTCACAGTCAGGATAAATTGAGATGCAATAGGTGTAAAAGAGACGTTTCCTTGTGTCTCAGGAGTGACATGTTGAAAGGCAGCAACAAAAGACTGAAGAAATTTAAAGTGACATAAACAGACATATATTTTTTGTTTTGTTTTTTACTTTAAAGACACAAATTCAGCTGATGCGCTTCAGGAAGCCCGACTGCAGCTCTACATGTCAGCTGCTAATCTCAAGACACGCTGAGACTGTTTGGTGCTGATAAAGATATTGATTTAGCAAAGTCCGCAGGCCTCCAATACCATCTATTAAGCATCTGATTAAACTAAGCACTGAACGATAATTGCTGCGTCTCATTCAATGTGGCGCTATTGACGGTCAGAGACAAACTGTGGCTGTCAGTCAGCTGGCAGAGCAGCAAGTTAGGATGGAAATGTTTCAATACTGCAGCAGCTTCACGCCTTAGCTTGAATTTGCTGTTTTCGTTTTCAAAAGCATGTGGGCGTTGATAATGTTGTTAATTTCAGGCAGATTTCTCTTAAAAAAAATGTAGTGACAGTTTCATGAAGCTTTAAGCAGGTGTTCATCACGTTTGGATCAGAAGGGCTGCCGGCTCATTACATCACCCTCAACCCCATGAGGTGTTTTTCCCCCCCAGCAAACACAGATCTTAATTGATGAAAAGAGTATGTCTGTCAAGACAAAGGAGCTGTTATTTTTGTTCCTCTCCTCATGTCTGTACTTACTGTAAATACACTGGAAAACTCAGAAGGTTAAACGTGTGTCGAAGCAGCCACAGGTACCTTAATCTCTATAGCAACTGATGCATCTGCACACGCTGGACACAGGATGTTTTCAGACGTTCTCCTTCAACAACAGCAGCTTATTCTGCTCATCTGCAAACAGATCCGTGTCTGCTGGAGTGAAATAAAGAAAGTTAGAGCTGTAATAACAGGTAGTCATTAAAGCTCATTTCATGCCGCCGCAGTTTGCGATGCTGCACACATCGAGCTGTTTGTCAGAATTAGTTGGGATGCTCGGAAGCACATTATCCCTGCCAGTCAATCCTGCAACCTTTCCACACACTGATCAGCAGCTTTTTTTTCCCCCCACTCAGGTTTTCACTGATTTCATCCTTAATTAACATGAAATAATAAGAAAAATATCAGCTAACCAAAAAAATTTGCATTCTTATACATGTATAACTGAATCAAACGTACAAATGGAAACCTGTTATCACCCACATCAAGAGATCTGAAATGACTTTCTCAGCATATCAAAAAGAAGTGTCCTCTTCTTTCTGTCTACATTTGCCTCTACAATATCACAGCTGTTACTTTTACTAACCTGCAAACCATAAACAAATTATAAATTGCTGATGTTAAAGT
Source organism: Cichlasoma orientale (assembly GCA_034780415.1). Classification (NCBI taxonomy): domain Eukaryota; kingdom Metazoa; phylum Chordata; class Actinopteri; order Cichliformes; family Cichlidae; genus Cichlasoma; species Cichlasoma orientale. The sequence continues at coordinate 57,975 of JAVDPK010002171.1, forward strand.
TCCTATTCCTGCCTTTGATTAAATCCCTAAAATACATCTCTCTTTATCAAAGAACATTTTCTATGAAACCTGACAAACCTGCGTTCTTTTTATTGGCCAGCAGGGGGCAGCTCCTCTGGCTGCAAAAAGCCTTCTCGTTTTATAGAAAATAGTTTTTCTTTCCTTTGCTTTGTAAACACTTTCCTGATGAGTTTATGGGCTCATTCGCCAGTTTCACATCATACTGAATAAATGTTGATTTGGTAAATTACTCTCATTGTTAAACTCAGAAAGAAGGATTATCTAGGATTTGCTAATTGGCTAACAACCCGTCAATCACAAGTCTTCAGCCAGTGATCATGTGGTGTCACAATCGAATTTCAACTGTTATGAAGCTCAAAGCTTCATATGCAGCGGATAACACCACAGAGTCAGTGTCTGTGGATGTAATTATATATAACTGCCTCATTCAGGATGAGTGGGCTTATGACTGTGTGAATTACTGTCCAAAACCTCCCTCTGCTGCTTGTTATGCTCGCACTCATTCTGCTTATGCTTTTCCCACTCGCAAATTCTCTAGTTGCATGGAAGCAAATGCAGCACCAGTCCACATGCTAAAGTGTCTTAATGCATGCTCAGTGATGCAGGTAAGCAAATTCCAGAAAGTTGATTTTGTTCATCACGCTGCAACATTTTCAGTGGGAGAAACATTTCATCATTCATCCAAGTGACTTCTTTAGTCTTAGCTCACTTCAGGTTCCCCAGCCTGTTAAGAGCCGAGAGGATTGCTTTGAATTATACACTCGGGGACACCAAACAAACAATGGCTAGGAGGATGGCACAACAAATAAGAACTACCTTGTCAGGCCAGGACTGCTGTCCATTTACACCTGCAGGCGTCCTGTCCTAATCGCTGTCATTGCTGGGATTCTGTTCTGCTATGATGGTTCATCAGAGTTTAATTGCCATATAGCTTATTAATTGAAGTCTGCATCTCAATAAATCATGTTAAATTCTTCCAAATGATCTCTCCTTGCTGAGCTACCTTTGCTCCCTGAATCTGAGCGTTTAATTCGGAGCGTTTAATTGAGGCGCCCCAATAGAGCGGACTGATATTGTTCTGACGTGATGGGAATTTTCTGAAGATTTTTGCTTTCCTAAACAGAGTGATTAATCAATAAATTGAAATGACACGTTTGAGTCTCTGTAACCGTTATATTAACCTTCCCTTTTACACTTTCTCTGATAAGGAAGAGCTATTAGGGAACAAACAGCTTTTAAAGATAAGTTCATTTTCATGAAGCTTCAGGCTGCCCGCTGACCGTCTCTATCCTTCCTGTCGTACAGTTTCATTTTGATTCGTTGGTGAAAAACTCATTCAGCCCAACGAACCATAAAAGCTGAATTTCATCCCTGAGTGAGATAACTTAGAGGTATATTGACTGCATGGACATTAGAAGGAGGGGAAAGAGCAGTGTATACGATCCACCTGTGTCTCATTTCTCTGAAAGTCTCTCTTCTTTCTCTCTCTTCTTTCATTATGACCCACTGACCTCTCAGTGGGTGCCGTGAAATGGACAAACCTTTCAGTTTTTCAATGTAATTGGAGACCCCAGCAGAATTACAGGTTTTCCAGCAGGGAGCAGTGTTAGTATGTGTCAGTGTGCAAAGGCACATGCCTGCTGAGGTTCGTCCCAGTGATTTGTTTGTCCTGCAGAATGAGTTTGCTGCCTGTCATTAACGCAGCCAAGCAGGGAGAAACAGTCTGTCTGTCACGAGTCCCTCTGTGGCTGCGCCGAGTTCAGCTTTCCCCAGGCTCGCTCTGTCTATATCTGTCTGTGTTTGTCTCTTTACTCGCCTCGTCCATCATGCTGCAGACGCAGTCTCTCCATCTACATTTCAAACATTTAGCTGATGCTGTCTTCCACAGAGCCGATCATAACATCTGCAACTTTTCAAACGTTACAAGAAGAGAATGGCGTGGGTCTGCTATAACTGGGGTCTCCAAGAACCCAGTAAAAAAAAGCACGAAACTCTGAGTTCTCACAATGATAAAAACAATGTTAAAACAGTCAAATAAAAGAGCAGCAGAAAGCTTGACAAAAACCATGAGGGACCTCAGATTTGACTAAATGCACTTGAAAACAGGTAGGTCTTCAAAGCTGATATAAAATTGTTAACTGTTCAACATGTTCTTATGTGGGAAGGCAAACTATTTACACTATTTACACCTGGGTACTGACCCAAAGCAGAAGAAGACTGTTGCAGATTCAAGTGGACAAAAACATTCTCTGGAGGGTGTCTAGCTCACTTTTAGACATGGGATGAGTCTCAGCATCCCCTCTGAAGAGGTAGAGGTGGTGGCTGAGAAGAAGATGATCTGAGCATCTGCGCTACGACTGCTGCTGGAGAGATGTGGAAAATGGGTGGATGGATGGCCTTACTCTGTTGAAGACAAAGTTCTGTATTTTTTGCAAATTAAAGGCTGTAAATAAATCTGTGTGCTCCAGTCCCTTCTGTCCTTTCATAGCTGGTGCTTTCTTCTTTTTGTTGAACTTCATGCTAGTCTACTCTCTTATCATTCTCCCCTCAACCCCCAACCGCTCACAGCAGAGCCTTCCTCCCCCTCCTCCTTACAATCGCAAAGTGCTTTCGGGGATCATTGGGATTCTCTCTCAAATGGCTCACCTTACAAGATAAAGCACCTTAAGAGGACTGTTGTTGTGAGCTGGAGCTAAATAAAACAAACAAAGTGAAACTACGTAAGCTTCATAAAAGTGGAATTGTGGGGTGAGCTGATGAAGTCAGAGACAAGGGTCTTCTGGTTAATTTTGTTAATACTGAATATTTAACTCACTGAGAGTCTCTTCCGCAGCCTGAGTGCTTTTTGGTGTCTAAACCTAACTGGTGAGTGAAAGCAAATGTAATTAATAATCATAATGCTCATCTCTGCAACATGCATGCCTTCTGGAAATTTACGGAAGAGGTGTGGTGCTGAAATGCTCGAGATTACACAGGAGTTTCGGATAAATTGCCAACTGAATCTGTTTTCACACAAACACTCCAGCCGTGAACCTTTCTACAGATTACCAGCCTGTCAGATCTCTAGTACAAATGTCTGTTAATGCAGTAATAGCAAGTGAAGGAAAGCCGTGCACTGCCATCTGCATGCTCTACTCAGTCAACCGTATTGCCTATATCAAAGCGGAACATGTTAAAGTGAAAAATGCTGCATGTGAGAAAAGACAAAAAAAGATAAAGATGGGGCACCAGGGTGGGTCAGGGCGTGAGCAGGTGAGCATGCATGACATCCGGCAGTGCGGTCAGCGCAGGTTCAAGTCCCGACCTGTCGCCATTTGCTGTGCGTCCTTCCCCGTTTCTCCTCCCACCTTCCTGTCTCTCTCCACTGCAAGAACTGTGAAATGAAGCTGTGAAAAGGCCAAAAAAAATATTAAAAAGATAAAGCCTCATCTCAAGGTGCTTTATACTGTAAGATAAAGACCCTACAGTATTAGAGAGAACACCCCAAAAAAATTCTGTCAGAACCAGGCTCAGGGAGGAGCAGACATCTGCTGCCACCGGTTGGGGGTGATGAGGGGGAAAGGAAATGAGAGCATACGGAGACAGGACAAAACACAAACTATGGGAGAGAGATGACAAAAAGCCTGAGCTTATTGCAACATAACTAAGGGATGGCTCCCTTAGTTATGCTGTGAGCCATCACTTATACTGTAGTTAGGACTGGATCAGGTGACCCTGATTGAAAAGTCAAGTTTTAAGTGTTTCTGTCTTCCGAATCCAAACTGAAAGTTGGTTCCATAGGAGATGGGCCCCGTGTGGAACCAGCTGAAGGCTCTGCCTCCCATCCTACTTTTAGAAACTCTAGGAACTACAAGCCTGCAGTCTGAGAACAAAGCGCTCTATTACTGTTAAATCTTCACAGGAAGAAAATTGGAACACGCTGCTGCACTCCTATGGTATTTTGCCAGCAAGTGCTGTGCAACATGGGATTTTTGTGGCGTGGCTGATGTTGCTCGTTTTTCCACACACAGAAATTTCTGATGCTGATTGTGTCATATGCGAGAATTCAAAATACTTTGTACCCAAAAAAGTGCCCAAGGAAGAGCTTGATGAATGCAGTGCAGCAGCTGTTATTAAAACACTGTGGGAGTGCAGTGGTGAGCAGACTTTGTTTTAAAGTGAAGCCCTCTTTTTGTGGACCTCCCCTTGCTGATATTGTCAGTTTTACTTATTTTCAACTTGTCTCTGCAGCTGCAGATTACCATAGCTGTGCAGAGGGAACCATTCTGGCAGCGGCAGAAACTGGGCGCAAACTATAACTCAATCGATTCCGTATTCGTATTCTGCTGCATAAATATGCTGTGTAGGGATCGCTGCAGTCTATTAAAATGACGAGATAGTAAAGCATAAACACACAGTACTCCCTTGAGTTGTCACAGATTACTCATGATACTTTGGTAACCTGTTTCACGCATATATCCGGGCTTTTCGTGAATGCGAGTACATATATGTGTGTTATTACCCTTTATCAGAGCCTCCCAGCTCTCCGGAGATTTCATTTACAGTATATATGGATCATTGTCAGACAGCTCAGTCTATATTAAGGCTGTTTATTTCTATCCATTGCTCTCCATAATCCCCGAGGTGCAGCGGTGCTCTCCTCACTGCTGCTGTGGTGTCTCCCCTTTCCCATACATCGCAAATGTAACGGCCCTTTCTTTGTTGAATGAGATGAGATCTGGGAGCCTGGCTGCCTGTGTGGGAAGCTGAGCAACCCATCTGTGTGTCTGCCTTTGCATTGTTATTGTTCAGCAGACACTGGAATCAATTTTACAATTGCAGCAGGACAGTAAAAGCCGCAGCAGCAATTGCAGACTGCACTGAACCCAACACCTTCCAAAAATTCATCAATATCAAAGTCACATGACACCCCACTTCACTCCAGCACCACAGTGTGGGGTGTGATATGGTGGAAAATGTACCAAAAAAAAAAAATAATCAAAAATAAAATAAAATGCAGCTTTATGCGATCACAACAGGATGATGACTGCACCCTGCATTCAGACCACGAGAGATGACTTATCTTTTTCCTCGTCAGTAAAAGTATTAATCATAGTGCTCCAAAAATATCCTTGAAGCAGAACTGTGAACATAGAAGCTGCAAGCAACAGGGTGTGGATGCTTTCATGCTTTAAAAGGACTGGAAGCATTTTCAAATGTGAATCCAATGAGCACGTGCCAGAAACTGGTTATTTTTTCTGTAAATGTTATCACAGGAAGGCACGGGGTAGAAATTTGAGCACAGGACTTTAAAAAAAAAAAGGGAACGTGCCACTTGTATTTTCCAGAAGGAAGGCTTTAAGAAGGGAAGGAAACGGGCCTGTATTAAGTGTCGTGTTCGTCCACAGAAACAAAGGTGTTTTTGTAGTTGAGCAGGCCGGCTTGAACTCATAATTAATGAACACCACTATGAGATACCAGCCTAGCCTTTTGTGCCGTTTACTGCTTAAAGTAAAAAAGGCTTCATTTTGCAGAGGAAGGATAAAAAACAAAACAAAACAACAAAAATAAAGACTGAAGTTGAAAAGGCTGCGCAAGAGATGATAATAAAAGGATGCATTGTAAACTTAGGACTGAGGTGAATGCAGATGTATAAACTGATCATATATGATGCAGAAACTAATTAGAAGAACTGATCTGTAACCCCAACTTCTGCCCTGGCCTCAGTAAGGCCAACTTATTGCGTGCCCACTTTAAAAATATTTATTTCCTATTTAAACTTAAAGAACACAAGGTGTACAAAAACTGAATAACAAGCAGCATTTATTCAGTCAGTGAACTTAAATGACTCGTGTTTACTCATATTTAACACTGCACTTTATAGAAACCAAATAAAACATTCAGCAGCTAGAAATATTTTATCATTCATCCGTCCATTTTCTTCTGCTTACACAATTCAGGGTACGGGGGGGGGCAGGGGGCTGGAGCCTTTCACAGCTGCCATAGGGCAAGAGGTGGGCCAGTCTGTCGCACGGCTAACACAGAGATACAGGCAACGATTCGCACTCACATTTACACCTATGAGCAGTTTATCACCATTTATCTAACCCAACTAACCACGGTGGTGCAGTGGTTAGAATACCATCTGGAAGGCCTGGGTTCGATTCCACCTTGGCCTGGATCTCTCTCTCTGTGTGGAGTTTTCATGTTTTCCCCGGTTTCCTCCCACAGTCCAAAGACATGCACTTACTGGGGTTAGGTTAATTGGCTACACTAAATTGCCCATAGGTGTGAATGTGTCTGGTTGTCTGTCTCTCTGCGTTAGCCCTGCAACAGGCTGGTGTCCTGTACAGGGTGTACCCTGCCTTGCGCCCTATGTCAGGGATAGACTCCAGCTCACTGTGACCCTAAACAGGATAAGCGGAAGTGAATATATACACACAGTGCATGTATCTCTGTGTGTTCATCACTGAAATCTTAAATAGGTTTTGAGATATTCATGTTCAGACATTTCCTCACATTTCAAAGCGTGAAAAATCATGCTGGCAGTGGGTCGACAGACCATTTAAAAAATATATATCTTAAAAGTATTTGCTATATGAGGCTAAAATTCCACAGCAATCATTATATATGTTCAAACTTTTAAGCAAATCAGAGATGATCGAACAAAAAAATGTTCTAAAAATTTGATGATTTGAGATGGAATGACCCCAATTAACAACTCAAAATAATCCTTATTTAACTGCAACTGGGCCTTTTGACTCACAGGGATTGCTTGTGCATGTATTGATCTCATTATTTAAAATTCTGGCCATATTTAAAAAGAAAGATTTCACAGGACTCTATGCAGTCCTGTGAAAAACTAAGTAAACTTTATGATTCAGTAGCTTAGATCCACCTTTAACAGCAAGAACGTGTAGTAATCATTTTCTATAAGGCTTCATCAGTCTTTCACATGGTTGTGGAGGAATTTTGGTGTACTCTTCTTTACAACGTTGTTCAGTTCATTGAGGTTTGCGAGCATTAGTGTACGCAGAGCTTTTTAAAGGTCCCAATACAGCATTTCAACTTTGATTGACTTTGATTGCTCTTCTAATGAAATTGCATTAAACTGTCTTTGTTTAAGTTTGAAAAAGTCTAAAATTAGATCTTAAAAGCATACAACACCCCTGATACTCCATCTGTCTTGTACATTTAAGGAAGACTGATTGCGAGTTAAATATTCTGTTCCTTGCTTCAAGTTGTAGTGAACCACTGGAGTACTAAATTATTGAAGTAATCAGTAAGTTATTCTGTGTTGTAACCAGAGGCAAAGTTTGGATTTTAGTACAGCGAGCTGAATATTACAAAGCAGCCAGAAGAGAGAAAATCCAGGAGAAGAAAGACAGATTGCTACAGTGAAATGCAGCTCACCGAGCAGCACTTTCTGACACTTTCTGCACGCTGGAATAAAGTAAACACTTCAAAAGTGGAGCACAGATGCAGTCTGACATGGAGGCCATACTACAGCTGTTTATGACCTCTCCAAATCAGGGATGGAAAACTTACTAGAAGCAAACTTGTCAACATTTGTCCACTTCAGACACCTGAAAGATGACAACTTTTTCTGTAAGCCAAACATAAGGGAAGGTGACCTCAGAGGAGCGTCGTCAGAGAATGTGTCTTCAAGACTGTTTAAGATTGAAAGTTCCCATCGGGAAATTTCTTAAGCACAAACTCAGGGTTACACTGACACGGTGGAGTGAAACTGGCCCAGCTTCAGTGAGTTTGAGAGAAATGGTCTGTGAACTTCTAGAAACACACCATGGTGACAGCATAAAGTTGAAACTTTCTAAGACAGTCTCCTTTGGTTCTCATACTGTTTTTCCACAGCAGATGTTTTCATCTAAAATTCGAAATTTCTCAGCAATATAATGCAGCCCACCTCAGTTTAGTGCCTGCCCACACCGATAAACATTTCACAGGCTTTATCTCAACATTCGAATACGAAGTAGAAACTCTGTACCTGAGGACAGGTTTTGCCATTACTTGGTTTTGCTCTTTTTCTTTCGTCTACAACATTAAATGTGCATGCTGCCCCCAGCTTCCTTAAATCGTTTACTAAAAAACACCCCTCTATGAAAAAAGACCATACATTGTACAAAGGCAGCATATCAAATACCGAAATTAAGACTTAAAAAATACTAATTGAAAATTTGACGACAGCAACATGTTTCTTAATAAAAGTATGATAGAGTCATATTATCACTGTGCTGCATCACCTCTTGTTTTTGACAACTGTAAGTGTTTTAGAACTGAGAAGACCAGTTGCTGTAGCTTTGAATGCAAAATGGTTTCTTCCTGTTAAAAGGGAGTTTTTCCTTCCCACCATTGCCAGGTGCTTGCTCACAGGGAGTCATGCGATTGTTGGGATTTTCTCGGTATGTACGGTAGCTGTGTAGAATATATCCTTGGGCAAGATACTTAACCCCAAGTTGCTCTCTGTGTGAATGTTAGATAATAAAAAGCACTTAGCTTAGTTAATCATGGAAGTGCTTGTATGAATGGGGTAAATGTAAACATGTTGTATAAGGGCTTTGAGTGCTCAGAGTAGAAAAGCTCTATATAAGAACTAGTCCATTTACCCTAAGGCAACTGTTGTTGTGATTTGGGGATATATAAATAATAATACATTTTTAGGTACCTTTCAAAACCCTCAAGGTTGCCTTACATAGAAGAGTTAAAAACCAATAAGAATAAACCCCAACATACCTATCAAGTCAGTAAAACAAATTTACAATATGCAAAATCATTAAGAACAAAGAAATCGTGAGGTAGAAGACAATCAGTGTGTATTTTGAGACAGGAGTCAGTACTGGATGTCAGTGAGGGAATTTCAGAGGGGAGGTGCAGCAACTGAAGGCTCTAGACCCCATGGCAATCAAACAGGGGGTGGGGGTGGGGGGCAATGAGATGGAGAAGATCTAAGAGTGCGAATGGGTGTTTTAACGTGCAGAAGTTCAGAGAGGTATTGCAGAGCGAGGTTATAGATTGCTTTAAAGGTGAGGAGCAGAATCTTGAAATCAATATGATTTAACCAGAAGCCAGCGGACCTGCTGAAGGACAGGTGTGATGATGGAAGGAGTTCTGGTGATGATGTGAGGAGCAGAGTTCTGGACCAGTTGAAGTTTATGTATGGAAAATTTGAATTGATTGTGGAATGTGGTTTGACATTGTCTTGCAGAAATAAGCCATCACTGAAATGTTATCTGGATGGCTGCGTATGTCGCTTTAAAACACGTATATATTGTTGAGAATGTTTGTTTTTAACCTTCTGTTTGTAACTGTAACTTAAGAGAGAAACATAATAATGAAAACTGGCACTAAAACAGCTTTAAAGCTGGAAACTTAATTCATCTACTTAAGACTGCTGAGGCTTCAGATCAGCTCTAAAATACTTTTCTTCACAAAACAGGTGCTGGGAGTTTTGCTTCCCATTACATCATTTGGAGGCACAGGAGGAGGGGATCTCTAAAAAAAAAAAACCCTGCTCAGTGTTTGTGTGGTCCCCTGACAGCTGCAAGACAAAACAGTCAGTCTGTATAACGTTTGAGAAGAGAAAAAGTTACACAAAATAAAATGCACTTTGTTGCTACAGTCCACAGTTCTGTGGTTTGGTTAGCTGATGGCAGCAAACCTTTATAGTTTTAATATTCACCAGACTTAAGTTAAATCACAGACTTACTGTACTTTTTCAATACTATTACTGTGGCCACCCAGGCAGCAGACATGCTTGGGCCAAATATGGCTTCTGTTTGGCCTTTGCAAATTAATTATGGCACATGCAAATGTGCCATAATTAGTCCAAAAATCACCGGGTGTTTTGCCCATATGAGGTGGATCTGTGGGTGAGCCGAGGCAACCGGACTCACCCCAAGTCAATGTTGTCAGTCAAGGCCAAATACAGTCCGGGCAGCAACACATCTGGACCTCACTTGGCCCAAACATTCATTGCCGTCTGGGAAATGTTCAGCAAAGGTTGAGGGATCAGTATATTTCAACTTTAAAAAAACCTTTGATTTATTTCTGTAAAACATTTATATCAATTTAGTTAAACAGTGTTAAACAGTGTCACTTTGCATGATAGTTTTTGTACCTATGAAAATGTTTATTATATTATGATGAATTTCTTAAAATCTGTGCAAAATATACCACAACTAGATGTTGCAGCAGACCTACTGTATTATATTTATTTACAACTCAGTATTTTAAGTCTTGGACTCTACTAGAGTAGCTTTGCACGATCAACACTCCTAAAATCACTTTTATCTTACACAGGACCTTTGTGCAGCTGCTAAATTCTCCTAATGATTTAAACAAGCAATTTCTGATCTTTGCCCATTAAGGCCATGCTCGCTTTAAGCCGTTACATTACTTTATCACCTGCAGGCTGTACGAAATGCAGCAGCTCACCTTATTACAGGAAAGAAATGGCGTGATCACATCACACCTGTACTGGCCTCCCTACACTGTTTCCAGTCCATCTTTGGAATCAGTTTAAAAAATATATTTTACTTGTTTTTAAGAGTCTAAATGATTTCCCGACACCCTGCTTAACTGAACTTTACCAGAGCACTCAAGTCTACAAAACAACTGCTCTTGGATATTCCTGGATCCAGGCTCACAAGCCGAGGTAATAGGGCCTTTAAAGTGGCAGCTACTAATTTGTGGAACAATCTACTTTTTCACATAAGAGCTGCCCAGTCACTCATCAGTCATTTTAAAATAGTTAAAAAAAACCCAACTTTTTATCTCGTGTGCTTTCATTCCTAGTTGAGCGGGGTATTTGGAATTTTTATTGTGAAAACAGTCACATTTACTCCTATTACTGTTTTATTTGATGATTATCCTTTTTTTTCCATTTTACTTAAGATTTATGTTTATTATCAGCTCAGTGACTGTTGTGAATAATGTATATTTTATACAGCCTGCACAGAACTTTGGTCAGCTGAAGTTAAATGTGCTATAGAAATAAACTTTGACTTGACGATATTCATCTGATTGGTTGCCTGTCACAAACCGATTGTTTCAGCAGCAGGTGGGTGGGGCTACAATGCATGGCTGTATTGAGATTCCCCTTAGGAATGTCCCCTCGCATTAACAGAAAAACATGCCAGAAAATGGGTTTAACAGTAAACCTTAAAAGGATTTATAATTTTGCTGAACTGATAGAAAGGGGTCTTGACTCATTCACAGCCCTGTCGTGGCTCCAGACTCAGCCCTCTGGCCCACTTCCAGCCTTAATCAAATCCTCAGCATCATCCTGCACCGCTAGCCTCAGACCCCTGCGCACACCCTGCCACCCTTCCAACACTCTGCCCGGCCTCCTGCTTCACTTTGAGCTCCAGCTCTTACCCCTAAACTGTCAATCACCTGCTGCTGCAACCGTGGATCCAGTGGACCGGTGGTTCTGTTTTCTACCTCAGGCAGCAAAACCAATTAGTGTCTGACAGTCGGCTGTGGAGCGGCTCCTCAAGTTTCCAAACTCAGTTTTATTTTCTTCTCCCCGTGACCACAAAACAATCTCATCCTTTGACCCGTGTCAGCGCAGGTCATGCAGAAAGGAGTCTCGGCAGGATGCTTCATTGCTGTGATTCATGTGTCCTCAGACTGTCCAAATCAGTGTGTGTTTGTCCTTTTTTGCATTTCCAGAAGGGCCGTTTAAATCCTCTAATGTGGTTTATCTGAAACCCAAAAGCATTTTTGCGTTTAACGACTGGAATTTTCACACACAAGAAATCCCAGAAAAGATGCAATAATCATCAAAATTACCCGAAGAGTTTATCTGAACTTCCTAAACTGAGATGAGACCAGGCGCAAATGACCCTTGTGGAAGTGTTAATTTGCTTTAGCAGCGTGTGTCTTTGTTATTTGCATATGAAATCTGTTTTATTGTTCTCTGATGAGACGTTTAGCTTGGTGGAATTTAGAGAACACAAGTTTGCTCATCTGATTCCATTTGGCAAACACAACGGGAGTAGTCAGGAGACATCATGGCTAAGTGTTTATCTCATTTTAAACATACTGCAGCATCAACATTAGAGAAGTGAGGAGAGCCAGTCGCCGAACTCTGTCTGCGTTAGTGATCTGTTGAAGGTTTCCTTTAACAAACACGAGTCCTGGAGGAAATGAGTTGCTTAAAGAGTTGTTGTGTAACAAAGAATTCCCACAAAATCCAAAAAACAACAAACAAACAAACAAAAACTGTGAAGTTTTTTACCTTCCTTCAGCTCCTGCCCAAACTTGAAAAGGCTGGCTCCACACAAAAAGATGCTGGGACAACTCAACTCAATTTGAAGTGCTTTATTGTCCTTTGTTGTGATTGCAAGTATTAGATGCAGTGGCAAATGAGCAAGTTGATTAATGGTTGAATATGGTTGAGTAGGTTGATAACCTTTAAACAGATAAAATGTACATTAAACATCACAAATAACAAATTTCACTGCACCCTAAAAATGATTTCTATTTAAACTATGTGATTGATAAAGGTATTAAGTTTAGCAAGATAAACATTTATTTATTTAACATTTCCCTTAAATGATATGGTCCATTAACAATTTTAACTTTAATCACACACCTAAATATTTATTGCATCTTAACCATGTTCTTCAGATTAAATATCATCTGGACGATTCAGGCGTTACCATTCAGTGCCAATCAATCAACAAGCTGATCTTAAAACATTTCATAAATACTGTTGACTGCTTTAGCTTAAATTCAGTGCAAATAGTAACACACATTACCAAATATAACCAACCTTCAACTTTGGCCTATGTTTATTCAAAGAATATTGTCTATTTAAATAAATAATTTATCATACCAGTGGTGTCTTTCATGGGAGCTGTGAGCTGCAGGTCTTTGTCCTTGGTGTGTGAAACAGTGAACTA
>JAVDPK010002171.1:71000-95219 GCA_034780415.1 Cichlasoma orientale
GGTTTACCTTGACACCTCCCACTTGAGCTCCTGGTTCTTGAACCCAAGGAGGTCACACCAAATCCATCTTCCTCAATTTGGATCTCTCTTAGTGCAGGTTTGTTGTTCTCCTACGGGTATCAGAACTATTACACGCCTGACATCTCTGTGAAGAATTGTAGACGGTATCTGGGTTGCAGGTTTCTTTTTGCTTGCTTGTCCTCCAGACTTCACAGTAGGCACAGGGTAACTTGGGAAAGTTCTTACATGCACATCTCTTACAATTCCTTTCCAGTCACTGTTCACACCAACCACTCTTGCGAGCTTGTATTGACCCCTTAGTGCATTTTGATCTGCAAGCCAAATGATGTCTCCAACTGCTACATTTCGCTCTCTTGAATGCCACTTACTTCTGATGAATAAATTTGGTCCAGCAAGCTGACTCCACTTTTTCCAAAATCTATCCACCTCAGTTTGGATGAGTCTCAGTCTCTTAAATGAATAACTCTCAAACCCAAAACTGCAGTTGTCACCCATTTTGAGTCTTATTCTGGTTTACCTTGACAAAAACAAAAACAAAAGCAAGAAACTAGAATACTGATGAACTGGGATCAACACACATTTGTCTCTACTTATGTGCTTATTATATGGACAAGCAGTTAAGGGAGGGAGGGGATGCAAATATTCTTAAGGTGTAGATAGAAGCTGGTTTCTGACTTGCTTGGTGAGGACAGCTTGAATGCACTGGGTACCTTTAATGGAATGTTTCAGGGACGTGCAGATAGTAAATGGGTTTATTTTAGTCCAAACAATTATTTTTTCCCAACTTCAATCAAGTAGTTTTGGTACCTAAACCAAATAAAAGCACAGCTGAAAACACAGTAAAACTAAGTGAAAAAGCAAAGCAGGACTCAGGACATGAACCTCAGACCTCAGATTTACAGAAAAATTTTAAAAAGGCAGAAATTGATGCTCAGTCTCTCCCTTTGACAAATGAGTATCTAATCTAGCTCTGTTTTAGTTTCCATGAGCGTCTCCTCTAGCTGCTAAATTATAATTGTTACCCAGCTGCAAATATTCTCTGTCTGCTGTCTGGTGCCGGGCAAGTAGTGTGCAGCGTTTTTAAAGCTCTAGTGACACTAAAGAGAGTGGTGGGCTGCAAGCTGCAGCATTTAAACCAAAACAGTTAGCTTAAATATGCTAAAGCTAGACACGGGTTGGTAAGTGGAGGAAAATCTGAAATCCATAAAGTCTGATCTACTTGCAAAGGCCGGGGTTAAAATGGGGTGGAATGATCTGGAACAGCGTTCTGGCACCTTCACCAGATGAGTAACAAGTGGTGCCAGGCACAACAAACCAGCCCCAGGCACACATTTTAGCTGATTTGAATGTTGTTGCAAATTTGGTATGAACAGGACTGGTAGTTTTGCTCTAATATTGTTAACAAAGAACCAAAAACAACACCCTGTTCCCCTGAGGTCATGCTAGTGGAGTCTGAAAGCTTTTTCTTTCTGTCATGTCACACAGGTGAGTCATAACACCTGAGGAGGTTTGCTCCACTGAGGACAGCCTGTGTCTGACTCCATATCCACAGCAGGGATGCAGCAGAAAAAAAAAAAAAAAAAAAAAAAAAAAAACAGAGGCCAAGAGGGACTGAAAGATCTGACTTTGGGTGTAATTCCATTACATTCTGGAGATCAGTCTCTCTGTTTCGATCACATGTAAGCAGGAGATGACAACAAGAAGAAAAACTGCCAGAGAAGAACAGACGGGAAAGTTGGAAAAGTAAATAAGAGATGCTGGCAGGGAGCATTAACAGTATGGACACAGTAACACAACCAGACTCACAGTAAGTGAGACTTTCTTTGGATTTAGAATAAATACCAAATGACTTGGAGAAGGCAGAACGGTAGAAACATCACCAGGAAATCTCTTATTTGAGGCCGAGAGGAGCAGGAGAGGAAGAGAGATAAATGCAGAGCCTCTGGGGAGCTACACAAAGGAAAAAGCAAAACTGTTACCCTCCTTCACCTTGACAGCTCCCTCCTCCTCTGTGAATTTTCTCTCTCCCTTCATCTGTGACGTCCACTTTCTCACACCAGCACCTCTTCTTGCCCGTGTTTCTCCCATCTTTCTACCAAGTAAACTTTTATTGAGGGTTCATCCATTAAATTAAATTGCTGTCACAAAGATAAGATCTATAATACAAGACAGTGTGCGTGTGTGTAACTGCATTTGTGCCCCAATACACGCCTACAAAGCTTACAGGTTTAGTAAGTGCATATTTTTAAATGATATTTAAACAATAAACAATAATAATAAACAATGTTTAGCAATATTATCACCACATTTATTGCAGGGGTTTTTGAGGAACAAGTTGGATCTGTGCAAATATTTCCCGTAGAGCATCTTTAAGATAAAATCTTTCACTGCGACAGTGTAGCTGCAAAGCTCACTGTTGCCGAATTTCACCAATTTTGCAATGTTTCAGGGAACCAGCAGATATCTCAGAAAGATCGGACTAAGGTACAAGTGATGTGTATTTTTCTAAAATAATGTACATTTTGTTTTACTTTCCCAATTTGAACAGAATTTTAGCCGATATTAGACAACTACCGTACACACGAATAGCTTTAAAGATCACAATTTAACACATAATATCGCAATTGTTTAGTCTTACACGATTGCCCTTTAAAGAGAATTATGTAATAGAGTATTTCTTGGTTATGCATAAAAAAGGTAATGAAAGCAAATAATCGTCAAACAATAGCTGAATGTTATCTGATGCATTTCTGCAAATGCTTTGCTGATACGTTTCCTGTTTATGTGCCAGCTATCAAAGCCTGCTCAGCTGTTTATCATTAATAGCAGTTGGACTACAGGTGGAATGGAAAGCGGCTCCATATTTAACTTGGCATCAATTTAAAAGAACTTTCATTTGATTGGCTGGTCCACACAAACAGAAGGCTTGAACGGCAGGTGGGTGGGGCTTCTGTGCTCACAGTCAGAGTTGTATGATTGATATGACCATATTATGGATGACCCCTCTCTCTGACATCACACAGAGACAATAGCAGAAAAACAAATAATGTTTGAAACTGAGCATTTGGCTTTCAACTACTTCTTTGAAGAGCTGCCACGTTTAATGTGAGAATCCATTATTTTAACACTATATTTGCAAGTAAGAGTACAACAGAGCTACTCTAAAGGCTTGCATCTATTTTCATTGGTGCGCCTCTGTTCTCGCATACATATTACGTACTTATATGCTTTAATTTTTCCAAACTGAGGTGCCAAAAAATAAGGTGTGTGTGTGTTTGAGTAGTAACATCAGGCGAGCTAATGATCAGGCAAACAGCTTCAGGCTGTTGAACGGCAGCAGCAGCAGCAGCAGCTTCAACAGCAGCTGGATGGACTCCCACTGGACTCCACCCGACATCCTCTATCAGTCCAAACCTCATCAAACATTCAAACGCTGATACCAGAACTGGACAATCGACTGAAATGATTAATGGGACTCTGCTGTTTCCGCATGGAAACCTTTCACAGCTGTGATGAAAGCGTCAAAGGGGACAATAAAGGAATAAAACATATTCTAGGAGTGACTTTAACCATTTACGAAATAGAAGAAAAGAGTCACAGAGTGACACGGGGGGATAATGTGAGACAAAAGAAAGGGCTGACAGAGGAAGGGGTGAGGAGGAAGAGGAGGGAGAGAGCTGATGTGGCTTCAGAGACTCAGCTGGAAGTTCGTTCATTCGCCTGTCTGCTGATAGAAACATCACAGCTCCATCCTCTCTGACTGAAGGTCTGCTATCAGCAGGCTGCAGCCTGTTATGGGAGACAGAAAAAGAAAAAAGAAAAAAAAAATAGAAAGAAAGTGAGGCAGAAAGAAAGACACAGCCGGAGATCAGCAGCTTAAAGTTCATTATGCAAATTGCGGCGCTAAAATGGTTCCATTCTGCGAGTCTAATTTCTCTTTCATGGTCTCTGTGAGTGTAGAGTTCCTCCATTACAGGTTAGCAAAGAGCAACGAGGTCAGAACAATCAGATTAGCAATGCATCCCTGTGAAGTCGCCATTTTGGTTCTTCCATCAGCTTTGTGCAGAAGCACAGTGAGCAAAAGTTACAGAAGGCAGTGTGTAGGTCTCTGAGAGCGATTTCTCTGTTGGGGTTTCAAAAAAAATATACTGTGATGGAAATAAACACGCACACAAGCTCAAGGTCAAACACTCGCACACACACACACACCGACTCCCACGCTTAAACAAATAATAAGCTTTTTATCTTCTTACTTTATTTTTTTTCTGCAGCAGACACTGTAATTTAATTCACTAATTATAATCAGCATTTGCTTAAGGCAAACAAAGCAGCGCTGTACTGTATATGTATTATGCTAATAAATGTTAGCGCATTCAACTTATAAGGGTCCTGTCTGAGCATTGTTCTGCCTATTAAAAAACAATAAGGTTGCGCTGTGTGGGAAAGGAAATATATCAAGTGCAAAGAAAGGTCATCTGAAGATCTGAAAACTTTCCCGTAACATATTAATCAAATTATAGACGGACCATGGAAAGTTACAATAAAAATGTAAAGTGGTTTACATTTAATAATGTGTGTTAAGCATTAAGGAGAATTTACAAGTCCAACGACTGCTTTCTACCACAAGGCATCTGTGGGTGTGTCGCATACTGTTTGAAATTTATCACAAAAGCTTTAAAATGTAAAATCCACATCCTTTAATACGTGGCTACTAATTGTCCAATTAGCCAGTGAGCAGGCTCATGCGGAGGAGTGGGAGGAAAACTGAAAATTAAAAAAAGATTATGTTGCATCTGGAGATGCTGCAGATGGTTTGCTGTGGTGGGATTTAGGAGATAATGTTTCATTCTCTTACTGAGAGAGCAAAGAGACGCAGCAGCCTTTTTTTTTTTTTTTTTTTAGTGTAGCGTAAAGAATGGAAAGAGCAAAAAAGTTAGACTGACTTTTTGCAAAGGTAATAAAGTCAGCCTATTTGACAGGTTTTCTACCTGCAGAGAATAAAACACCAGGCAGCCCCGCCCCCTAAAAATCATGTTTCTGGACATGAACTGTAACTGTTTTACTAGTTACATTTAGATAACTGGCTGGATTGCTATGATGGAGCAATAAACTGCCACATTCATGGTTCACAATCAGACTTCAATCTCTGTTAAAAAGGCATCAAAGGCGCTTTTAATAACTCTCTGAGTTCTAATGGCTTAAACATGGTTGTATGCTGGTCCTTTGTAGAGCCTATGGACAGCTTTGTAGACCACGGTCTACATGTTGTAGCTGTTTACTTTCACCAGGGGGCAGTGTCACAAACACCCAGTCTGTGGGCTACCCTTGTTAGTGCTGTTGTTGGATTTAAGCCAGCTGTGGAGAAGCGCTAAGTTATATACAAAAAAATTTTTTTTGTACTTCTCTCATTTGTCGTCAATGCCATTGTCGCTTCCTTTCCTGTTCTGGCCCACCGCATCGGTTTGCGTACCGCTCTGCGATGAGTCTGCATAGGCAAATATTTAGTCTATCATCAGGAACAACTCCAAGCCAAACCCTAACTTTAACCGTAGAGCCGAGAGAATCAGAAAATGCCATTTTTGTTTTAATTAAATTGTTCTACCAAGTCTTGGCAACAACATAACCATAACAAGAGGACTCAAACCTTTTCAGCTTGCAAATGATAAATAATAATTCCTCATGTCTACCACATTCATGGAGTTTTTATGTAAATCAGCACTATGTGTGTTGCTGTATGTTACAATTCAGTTTTCCAGTGTTTGGCCATTCACTTACTTTCTCTTCATCAGCATTGCCCACCCCTGACCTAGAGCTCGGTGAAAGTGATTGTTTTGAGGTGTAGTGAACCCAGACTAAAAGTGTCAGCCCGTTCCTGTTACTTCATGCCGTAGTGATGCACAAACTGCAGCTCCAGCTTATGACAGGTAATCAGTCTCAAACAGCTCGAAGCTTCTGTGTTTGTTCTGCACCTTGAAAATGTTACTCTTGACCAAAGAACGTGTTCATTGTCATGTTAATATCTGTCTAGTCGATTCTAATCACGACGTTCTCCGCTGGCAATGTGTTTGCTGAGAAAACACTGTGCTGAATTGATGAGGATTACTTCAAACTGCTCGGATTCATTTGCGCCCACAGCTGCTGGAGTAAACACGGAGATCACGAGACTGGAAAGCGGTGATTAGATTCTCTCTTGAAATGTAATGTGGGTTTCAAAAGTCAGGACATGAAGCAGAGGAGTCAAGATTGGACTGCAAGAAACAAACACAACACAACACAAACATATTCCAGGTTGTAAAAATCCTGTAAGGTTTCAGCACCATCGTGTCCCCCCTGAATCCTGAAAGCATCAGACCTGGAAAGAACTTTTTAATTCCCATTTTGGCCGGATAGAGAAATAATTAGATCAGCTCCCTAAATTACAGTGAAACAGTTAATTAAAGCTGAGTGGGAGTGGATTTGAGGTTTTGGCAAACAAAAGATTAATATTCTTCTGTTTACTCACACACACACACACACACTGGATGACAGATTACCCATGAGCCTCTGGGGCCAGGCCAAGGCATGCAGGCTGAGTCGTGGGTGGTCAGTTAGTTGACACAGTAACAAGCTGCGAGCCAGCGGCCTTCTGGGAAGGCGGCATCCACGACAGCCTGCGGGCTGAATGAGAAACAAGTAATGTGAGCATTCAGACTCATGATTAATGGCTGCTGGTGGTTTTACAGCAATGAGGAATATAAAGTAAATGATACTATGGGTGGGTGTTAGAATAGAAAAATAAGAGCAGGTATCATAGGAGTGTTGTTAGAGAAAAATAAATTGATGCACAGAATCATTTGTTGATCCATATGTTCGGCTATTGGGCTGCAGAATAATGAGAAGGTCTCAGAATCTGAACAGAAACGACCCAACAAGGAGAGAACCGAAGAAAGGTGAGGCTCCTGGGAAATCAGCATAATGAAACCTTCTCACCTGAAAGCACAGACGGACGGGCCGCAGTGATTGCCTTTCATCAGGCAGTCTAGCTGCCAACAGTGTGGACAAACACGGCGACTACTGACTGAGGATTTAAGCAGCCTGTAAAGACTTTATACAGTGTTCAATGGACTGCAACTGCTCTTCTGCTTTAAGCCCGGTGTGTCGTGTATAGTTCCCATTGAAATGCTAAAGAAAAGGAGCATTAAATGGCTCTTTAAGGAGGCTCCTAAAATGGCAATTGACTGCAACCTTGTCATTAAATCCTTTTAAAGACTTGGACTGAAAATAGTCCTCATATTATTTAATCTCATCGTTTGTTTAGCTCTTTTGTTTTCAACTGTGGCGTCTATTTCACCTCACCTGTTTATGGTTTAGGTCAAAAACTGTATACATATATAAACAGATACGGCTTCCAGATGTGAAAAGAGAAAGGAATGCTAAATGCCTTAAACCTGAATTTTTCCTAGTGGCTGGCACGCGGCAACTCCTCTGGTTGTAAAAAGAAGTCTGTGGGAAAATGAACCTTCAGCTCTCTTCATCTAAGACCCAAGTAAGCATTTTTTCTGGTGAGTTTATGGTCTCAATCACTCGTTTCAAATTTTATTGAATAATACAAATAAAAAAATGTAAAGCAGGGTGTCCTTTAGGATGAGCCCATTATGTTACTGCAAAGTGACTACGATATAAGTGCGATGTGCCCTGCTGTTCCACAGTCAGAGTTGTGCTTCGCTTTCATCTGGTGAAGAAAAACAGGAGAAACCCTGGAAAATTGTTGGCAGGTTATTTCCTGTAAGCTTTCTGCTGTATTGTATTTGATTGTTCCACTGACTAGATGTCAATGTCTACCAGTATAAAGCACCTACAGTACTGCATACATTAATAGGAAACTGTCACCCAAATACTTTCAGGTATCCAAGCTAGAAAAGTGAGGCATAGGTTAACACTAGGTGTATTAGTTGTATAAAATCCCAATGCATTTATTATTTATTCACATAAAAAGTAGCACATGCAGAGAAAATGGATCAGCAGGTATACAGTGCCAAAGACTTCAGTGGCTACATCAATCTTATCTGTTGTTGGTTGTACAGAGGGGCTTATGCCAGTGAAAAGTGCATCAAGTAAAGAATCTATATGAGTTTGTGACAGTGGAAGATTAGTGACTGTTTCAGGTGCAAACTACAATGATATGCCACTACAAGGTAGCGTATGATACCAAAGAGTGGCATTTTATCTCTGGCATCGGTCAGTTGATCATGAGTAACAAGCCGTTTATAAATTTCTCAGTAGCAGCACATATTTAATTGAAAGAGTATGTCAAAGAAGAATCAGGCCATTCCAGTGAAAAGTGACATGTAGCAGTGGAATATCAGCAAAACCTGAGACCTTTTCTGCAGAGAGGAAGCTGCAGAGGCATTCATTTAAAAATACAGTATGCTGGGTGATCCAGAGCAGGCTTAAAATTTAATAGATATGTCCAGCAGAGGTCAAACTGGAACAATGTGCTGCAATAAATATAATGAAACAATCATCCTGAGAGAACCAGGACTGTCAGCGGCACATAAACTGACGTCGTTACAGCTTGCTGGACGTTAAAAAGAAGTAAATGAAGGAGCAGAGCTGGAAGGGCTGTGTCGGAGTCTGTGTCACATTTAAGTGGTTTCTATAAACGAGAAAGCTGGTTCACATCTAATATACAGGTAATGAAAAGAGCTGCCATCTCCCAGAGTGGCTAGTGGGAATAAACAACCAAATGATGCTGAAATGAATATGGGTCAGATCTCATTATGGCTGCACATGTTTTCTTTCGGCCATGTGTGAATTTAATTCCTCTAATTAGCAGTGTGTGCGTGTGATGAAAGTAGAGTCTGGCTAGGTGTTAAATACGTGACACTTTTCATTTGGGCAGAGAAAGTTATTTGGTGTCAGACGGCCAGTACTCCTGCTGAATGTGATTATAAAATAATGTACAGCCAGATCTCTGCCATCTGCTCTGGTGGCTTCACTGGTTTTTATAGATCAGGGGAGCCAGAGATGAAACCACGGATGAAAAATACAGCTGTAGACAGGATGATATGACTGCAGCCACACTGTCCATGCATGTGTGTACAAGACAGCTTCCTGGTATGGTGTCTTGGTATGCTCAGCAGGGTTGTGTGCACATATGTATTCACGATTAGCCCTCTGATGTTCACCTTTACATTGAAGACATGCTCAGAGTTTGCCATCATAAAGGAAGAGGCAGCCAACCAGTTTTCAGTCAGCGGGAGGAATGATGGTCAGCACAGATAGCAAAGCTACTGAAAGTAGCGATTGAGCCCATAAAGACATCACGGGGTGAAGGGGAAATTATGGTTTAGCAGCGGCTGTGTCTGTTGGCAGTC
Source organism: Cichlasoma orientale (assembly GCA_034780415.1). Classification (NCBI taxonomy): domain Eukaryota; kingdom Metazoa; phylum Chordata; class Actinopteri; order Cichliformes; family Cichlidae; genus Cichlasoma; species Cichlasoma orientale. The sequence goes on from JAVDPK010002171.1 coordinate 80,378, forward strand.
CATGGGCAGCCACTGACTGTCCGTTTACCTGCAGAGAGCTTCTGTTGTCAGACGGGGACAGTGGCAAAAAAATTGTGGTACAACCAGCCTGCGGGCTGCCGTTACTTGTGTTGTTGTTCCCTCAGCCAGCTGCAGAGAAGAGACAAGTTATAACATGCAAAGAGCTGAAGAGACACCAAGTGTTAAAAGTAACAATGTTACATACTGTAGATGCCAATTTCTACCAGTAGATACAGTAAAAAGCGCCTGCTGCAGACTCATCATAGGCAGCTGCTGCCAAAATACTTCAACTGTCTGTGATTCTCATCCTGTATTTTAAAAAATCTTTGATAGTGGCTCCATTGTGAAGTAGTGTTTTATTCATTTGCCTAACAAGTAAAAGATCCCTGGTTTGATCCTAGGAGGAGATACAGATCCCTTGGGGGTTGCATCAGGAAGGGCATCTGCTGTACATATCTGCCAAATCGAATATGTAGAGCTACCTGCTGCTGGAGCTCCTTATGAATAAGGGAGCCGCTGAAAGCAGCTTTATTTTACACCTTGGCTAATGTGATGATGCATATGATTAATAGTAGGTCAATGAGTACCTCCAAAGGAGGCAACCCCTACTTCAAAAACTTAAAGACATCCAGTGGCCTTCTTTTTCATGCTCTTATGACCACGTGCATGATCAAAATGCATGGTTGTTATTTCCAATGTATGTTGAAGAAATAACATTGTTCACTGTGCGAGCACACAGCAACAGAAGAAAAGTGTAGGAGGCATTTCTATTTTTCAGGTGCAATCAGCGTCACTAAAGTAACTCTGAGCGTGTCTGTTAAAAATGTGTTTGCTGCATGGAGCGGGGGGGGGGGGGGGTTCTTGGGCAACAATAAAAGGCAGTGATTATGTGGAAGACAGCTGGATATACAAAGAAAAAAGAAACCAAAGCAGGTAGACAGCTTGTAAGAAACAGTCACGGGGTCACATTTTCGGGCTGGCAAGACAAAGTGAAGGCAGGAAAAAATAAATAAATAATGAAATGGAGCAAATTGGAAAAGTATGAGCTGGGGAGTATTTATTGGAGAATGAAGCTGATGACAAATGAGATGCAGGTACGCAGGGAGGACACTGAGCAGGCTTTAAATGCACCCGGTGGACAGGTGATTAGGTGGAGGTGTTTATAAAATATGACAACTGGAATTAGTGGTAAAGAATAAAATTCCAGTCGTGCCTTAAATGATCAGTGATTCTGGTTTTTATAAACTATAAAGACTTTGGTACACATTAATTTGCACTATTTACCAATAAACTCTTTGAGACGTGCTACAGTTTGACATAATGGGTCAATGGATCATTTCATAGCCCTTTATTTGCCCATTATTCACTTTATATAACCAGAAGCCAAACTGCTTCATGAAAGGGGAATGACTTGTGTGGCATAAATCTATAGTAAAAAGTAGCTAAAACCAACATTTTACAGTAAAAGATGCACTAAAACTAAAAATAGGGGCCTCTTGCAGTGATAACTCTAATGAATTATCAACTAAATCTGAGACATTTTTGGCTTCACAGAGCTTTATGGCGAGTTGCAGCTCCTTGTTCAGCTGTCTCGTCTGTAAATTTATAGTTCTGGTCCTTTCTCACTGCTCTTCTATTGTCATCTTTGGCAGCATCAGACTATTCTTTTTTTTTTTTTTTGGCACTACTCTCATAGACCAGGGAACGAATAATTATCTGATGACTTGACCTCTAGGGGCAATGGCCATCCATCCATCCATCCATCCATCCATCCATCCATCCATCCATCCATCCATCCATCCATCCATCCATCCATCCATCCAGAGAGGGAGAGATGCCTAAACCTCCCTGTCTATAGCACTTCTGGGAGGATACTGAGATATTCCCAAGCCGACCGAAAAACATCATCTCTCCAGCGTGTCCTGTGTCTGTCCTGCAGTCAGACCCAGGACATGCCTTTGGGACATGCCTGAAACACTTCACCCAGGAGGCATCCAGGAGGCATCCTTATCAGATCCCCAAACCACCCTAGTGAGCTCCTTTTGATGCGGAGGAGCAACTATTCACACTCACACTATTCTGAGATCCTCTTGAATGACTAAGGTCTGCATCCTATCGCTAACTGTACCCATGATCTTATTGTTTCAGTCACTACCCAAAGTTTGTGGCCTTAGGTAGGAGAGTTGATCAAGTAGTAAATCCACAGCTTTGCTTTAATGCTCAGCTCTGTCATCACTAAAACAGACTGGAGCACCATCCACATCACTGCAGATGGTGCTTCAGTCTGTCACCAGCTCCACTCTTTGTTCACTCAACCAAGCAACCAAACAACTAAAGAACTTTTCAAGTACATAAAGTACCTGAAGAGTGATTATCAAAAAAAGATGTTCTTTAGTTGGTGATGGTTCTTGATGATGATTTAGTTGTTGATGTCTGGAGCTAGACAGCCTCTTAAAGAACAATTAAATAACCATCATATTTCTATATATGATACATATGACATCCAGACCAAGGCTTCTCGTTCTAAGTGGAGTTTGCTAAGTGCTCTCCATGTGGACAGTTTGCCTACAGTATATTTACCCATACTGCAGATGTTTCCAATAGGATGGGTCAGTACTGACTGGGTAACAAATGGAAACCAGAACCTACCAAAAGTCGTGCCCCTTGCCTCCAGATTCTGTATACTCTGTATACTGTATACAGATGTCTGCTTACAGAGGAGACCTTCCCAGCAGAGAGAGAGAAAAAAACATGCCTTCAAATTCCTGCTGGACGTCTAAATAAGGGTCTATTTGCTAACAGGTTCACCAAAAAGGGCATAATATGTATGCTCGTTTCTATAGTTTGACTGCAGTGCTGATGTTTCCACTGCCTCCAGCTGCACATGGTCAGATTTAAAATTCAAATTTTGTGCATGATTCATTCACCAAAACTCTCCTCATCCTCAGACCATTAGATCATTTTTCATACAAAGTATAACAGGCAGTCTAACAGTGATAAGAGGCGATGCTGACATCGCTCACTTTCTCTGAGTCTCAGATGTGTGCTGCATGTGGCCGGATAGGTTCCCCATCTGCATCATGACGCTGACCGCCACAAGCCCGTTCAAGCAGCAGGTGTGCCTCTAAACAGCTGCTTATGTTGCCTAATGGGCCGGGATAGCATTGGTGAAAATCTCCCCTGATAAATAAAAGGAGCTGCCTGCTTTTTCAAAGTCACTGTGTTGCATCTTCTTCCCTATTTGAGCTTCGAGACAACCACAAAATCCCACCAGGCATTTGCTTCTATCTGCTTCTAATAAGGATGTTCTGCTCTGTTTTGTTTCGCAAAACCCAAGGGATGTGGGCTTTGTTGCACCTCTGCAGAAGTTTTCTGTTCTTCTGTACTTTCTAGAAAGCCATCCCTGCATTTTTGATCTTGCAGCCATTTTTCTGTTCATATCAAATTGTTTCTTGGAGCCGTGAAAGCCCCTTGGAGTGACGAGCCGTGCCAATTCTTATCAAAGCCCTGAAGACTGGGGCTGAAAACAACAGTCAAATCACAGCAGGCCTGTTCAGTGAGCAGAGTGGGGGAGGCGGCTGTAGCAGGCAGGTGTGTATTTAGATGAACTGTGACTGAACATTACAAGCCCACAGCAAAGCCAGTTTGTTATTTCCTTACTGGGCGAGTCCCCATAGAGTCCCGCACCTTTCAGACAAAACAATCCCAACAACATAATTGTGTGGTACAGAACAAAGAGAGACATAAACAACAATCAAACAACTTTTGCAGTAAAACCAGAAGGTATTATTAATCATTTAGCAATAAAAAGGAACCGTCACTGAGGTGACTCTCTCAGGATTACGAGCAGAGCTCCAGACACTAAATGTGAATAAAATGGGATTTACTCTTCTTACTGACTGAACGCAGCAGCCAAGGAGACTTAGGACAATCTTCCCTTTAGGTGAATACACTTTCTGTATTCATGGAGACAGCTGATACTCTTCTTTAAGAGAAAATTCCCCTGATTTTACACGTGAAGCTCAGTTGATACTCCCTATGAGAAGTACAAATCAGTCAGTCAAAGCAGGAATTTAATGTCTTCCGTCGATCTGTTTACAGGAAACATAAAGAATCACAAACTCGAGGTGTGCCGTTGCTGCCGCATTCACGTGGAACCGGAAAAATGCCATTTCTTCCAACTTGAATGTACAGACGTTGTGTCCACATCAATCTGCTTCTGTTTTGTTAACCACGCCCTTTAAATAAAACACTGACCAAGCCATCTATTGGTTTGTGGACTCATATTAAAAGCCTCAAGCATAATGGCCATAGCCCTCTGAAAGTTAAAGAAAGATATTAACTAAGGTATCACCTAATGCCTGCAAGCCTGATGAGCAAGTTGCATCCATAGACAGTATGTATGCAACGCAGATGCTAATCAGTGCTAAATTACAAAAAATATTAAGAGCTGCATAGAAACTAAAACCTTTTTTTCTTATATTTCAGCCTGTAAAAATATTTATTTGGCCATTTTAACACGTATGTATATGAGGGCAGATTTGTCTCAGTTTCTTGTCAAGTGAGTCTTGTTAAATTATCTGAATGAAATGAGTTAAAGGTATTACTGGTTTGTAGTTTTGTGCTGCTGCTGTACCGGCTGAGGAGGATTTGCAGCTGTTCTGATTCAGGCTGCCTACTCAAGCGTCAGAACTAAAAAAATATATAATTTAGGACGGCATTAAGAAGGCAGAGTTAGTCAGTGTAACGCGATCCAGTTACAGTTATCGATCCAAAGTTTTTGGAGTCAAACTGGAGACTAAAAGTAAAGATGCCACTGCCTCTGTCATTTTTGACTTTGACTAATCACTTTAAAATCTTCCTCTTGTGACTAACTTTTTGGAAGTCACTGATGATACCTGATTACATTTGTAAACACATTATATATTCAAAAGTTGTTTGTTTATTCTTCAGAGATTATGCAGATTAATCAGCATCTCCATAAGCCAAATGGCTAATCTTGTCCTTTGTTCCCCCTGCTCATGGGTATAGTAACAAGTTGCTTATTAACCACGTTTGTGATTACATGTAAGGGAATGGTGAGACTTACTGCTCTGCATATTTAGTAAAAGGACGCTGAACAAATGGATATTTTCCCCCATCTTACTCTGGATCTGGATAAATGTCCCAATTTTTTTTAAAATAAATTAGGGAGGTGTGATAAATTATGGATGTGGTACACCACTAATAATTTTTGCAAATTAAGCAAAAATGATGAAATTTGACTGGACTTTCCAATTTAAAAAAAAGGCCCTCCTGTATGACAGTGATTGTGCAGAACCTTGAGAGCTCATTTATGTGCAGATTGTTGAGGCTTTATTCCGGCATCACTGGTGAAAGAAAAAAGTGGTTAGAGTTTGTTATTTGAAGCAATCATATCACGCAAATAAATCTCAGCAGCTTCAGGTGTCGCGTAATGATAAATAAATTTTAAGTGAAATTTTGCTTTTGTTAAAAATGTTTTTTGAAACCAAGCGACTTCACTCTACAATGATGCCACAATATTTAAAAATTTGACCCAATGCATTTACTACAAAAAATAATTAACATTTTTAATTTTTTACATTTTAGCATGAGTTACTTTAAAAAAGCACAAATAACAAAAATATTCTCCTCAAAGTCTGAAGAAGATGAGGCAACCAAATCAACAGTTCAGGCACCAGTTCTGGTTCAGCCCACTGATGCTGTATTCCTCGCAAAGCAGCATGGTACCTTCTAGCAATGTTTTACAGATTTGACAACAGTTGCATCAGAATCTGACACACTGCTATGACTGCTGGTTTCCCCACCTGGCGCACTTCACCCTCACAGAAATCTCAGGAGAGCGACTCCATCCTGTCTCATAAGACAGAAATTCTCTGCTCAACTGGCGTGCAACCTGCTGCAACTATTTCAACTGTTGCTTGACACTAACCTTCTCCTTCAGGCAGAGAAAAAGATGACCTCCATTCCAGAACCGAAGCACCAACATGCAAATATCTTCTGTGACGGCAAATCTGTAAGTCTGAGATCTCTGCTCGGCAAATGTGTGATGAAAGAGGCATGTCAGCTAAGTGAGGAACAAAGTGAAGAAACTGACCCCGTCAAGTGCGATTACACAGTGAAGCAGGAAGAAGAGTTATCCTGGGGTTGTGGAGCCCCATGGTGTCACAAGATGAATCCCAGGAGCTTTATTCTGATATTTCCTGCAAATTCTGGACAATTTTAACTCATCGTTCAACACTCATCAAAGAGTGCTCGCTGTCTAAAAAGAAAAAATCGAAAGTGGCCGTCATATTTCTTGAACGGAAATAGAGCTAGAAAGCATTTACTATCATTGTATTTAAGATACAGCGAGATTGGGAGTGCCATCCTGGTTGGTGCATCAAGGTCAAAGTTATGCACTTACATTGTGATTAAAGAAAGATTACATTAAGCATGCCATAAAACTAATACCTAAAAACAGAAGAATTTTGACATTAAGCGCACTACAAAGACCCATATGCAAAAGAGGCAGCTGCACCATAAAGTGTCAGAGTCAACAATGTATCAGAGTTAACTGAGTTTGGGTCTACAGCTATTGCACAAGTAAAATATAACAAAGTGCAATAAATAACAAATATAAATAGAATATGAATATATTAGGAGTGTTGCTGTGAGAGTGTGTGTGAGCGTGGACTGTGACTGACATCAGATCAGTCTGAAAGCCTGAGCTTTTGGCTCACTGGGATTACTTCATTATCATCCAAAGACCTTTAAAATTCACCATGTTTTTGAAATAAAAGACTAAAAGCACGAAGAAATGTAATTCATTTGAATCGTGTAGCCTGGAAATAATGTTCAGCACACAGTGATTAAACAAGAATGTGCCCTTATCTCGGACAGAAAAGCACTCTTATTACAAAGTAGGGAACTGCTGTTTCTGTAATGTTGGCATTTAAAAATGATTTATACTCATTGGATCCCATTGCTCTGTCTTTTTAAATAACGCTCAGTCCAGCGCTCTTAGAAAATCTACCGCGGAAGTTTTCCTCATCTGTATTCAGGCGTGAGGTTACACAGAAAATTTAAAGCAAATGCAAAGCTGAAAACCTGCACAAGGACTGAGAACGGTCAGTTTAAGGTCAACGCAGTCAACATATTGGCCACATATTTCCTTTTCCATGTCTGCCAGCTTGATTTGTTTGACTCCCATACAGTATGCTCTTTACTATGTTTCAGTAGTGTCAACACAAAGATAAAGTCCTGTACATCTGTTGTACAACTTGATCAAAGCGATTCTGATTGTTGTTCATTGTTCCACTGAGGAGAACTCCGAGGTCATTTTTCATTCGGCCACTCTGATGCTTCAGCCTGAAACGCTTCACAGAAAACTGCATTTCTCCGATTCACCGAAATCCGTCTCTGTCTCATGCAGTTCAAAGCCTTGCAAAGCAATAATCCATCACTGGGCGCTCTGACCTTGGGACATAAGCAGCGTCACAACAGCAACGCTAATGGCACAGAGCGGCGACGACTTCAACACCTGCTCTGACTGGCTCGCTGCCCGTTGCCAATATGGATGAGTAGAAATATGGATCCAGGTGGGATGTGAATATGGATGTGATCACGGCTCTGATTATGGTGAGAACACAGTGAGATGGAGCTGGGACTGAACTGCTCTCTGATGGATCCATAGACAGAGAGCGAGAGGCTTTATTGATGTAAAATATTCTGACGTAGTGAATGTAATTATGAAGACAAATCTGGTTACGCATAAAAACAGCATGGGTGGCAATATAGATGGTTTCAATAAAGTTGCTCTAATGCTTTCCAGATAAATCCCTTCATATCTGCTGCGCGTGGTAAATTAATGACTCCGGCTGTAACTCTACATCAGCGCTCAGTGCCGCTCGTGATAAATTACTGATTTAATATGTAAAAAAAGAAAGAAAAAGAAAGAAAAACACAGCATGGGACAAGATCGTAATGAAGCAGGCCTAAAGATCTCATTTATAAGAAAAGATGTGAGGGAATGATATCTGTTTATTTGATAACGCTGATGTCATTCAATCCAACAAGTCCTCGAGCTACAAAATCGTATCAGTCATGCGTTGTTACCAGATGAAATGGCCCATCTGAGGGTGACCTGTGTGCGTTACTGAAACAACATACATCATGGATGCATCATGGATGCATCAGGAGGAGGATGGGGTAACGCACAATTTTCAACCAGGAGAGCAAAGATTGAGTCTTTCCCACACATAGACTTCACTTAGGCAGCACGACTCTACTCAAGCAAACACAGAACTGGAAATGAGCAAGACAGGTTCCCTTTAATTATTATTTAAATTAAGTTTCCTTTATTTCTTGTTTTTATTCAAAGCTAGTTTGATGCGAACGGTCTCTTTTTTGCAGAAGTGTGGGTACTACTTCATACAATGTAAGTAAAACCTTTAATTAGCCCATTTATACTGTATATAATCAGGAAGAATATCAAGCAGATGTTTTCTAAAGGAAAGTTTCTACAGATGTGGGGATATTTCACAACCAGGTAATCCAAATGTTGTGCTTTTTTAAAAAATGTTTTATTACAGCATAAAAGAATGAAATGGTTTGTCAGTGTGATTTGTTACGATACAGTGCATTAATGTGCAGCTTTGTTGCCTGAATCATCGTCATTATCGGCAAAATAAAGAAAATCTGCTCTATAAAAACCTGACTTGATGGGAGCCTCTGGCTTGGTTCCAGCTGGGAGTGAAGAAACTGAAATGTTTTCATTTCTCTGAAAACACATCAGTGAGTGTACAAATCCAGCTTTTCTCTGAAGCTTTACACTAAATAAAAGCAAAAGGATGAGAGAAGAAAAAGATTAACACCACTGATCTCACCCTCCTCTGGACAGAGCACTCAATCACTGCTGTTTTCCTTTCCTCTCTCTTTGTCACTTTGTACGTGAAGAGGATTTCTCACCAGTGACCACATGACTCCTGAATTTCAATTAGGGATTCTGATTTTGTGGACACATCCCAGTTAGCAAAGGGTTCTTTTAAATGTAATATAAACTCACTTTCTCAGGTACACCTTGTTCTCACTGGGCTGGACCTCCTTTTGTTTTCAGAACTGACTGAATTCCTCATGGCGCAGATTCAACAAAGGTGCTGGAAACATTCCTCAGAGATTTTGGTCCATGTTGACCTGACAGTGTCACACAGTTGCTGCAGATTTACAAGCTGCACATCCACGATGTGAATCTCCTGTTCCACCGCAGCCCAAAGGTTCTCTATTGGATTGAGATCTGGTGACTGTCGAGGCCATTTCAGTACAGTGAACTCACTGTCATGTTCATAAAACCAAGGTTAGAGATGATTTGATCTTTGTGACATGCTGTGCTATCCAGCTGGAAGCAGCCATCAGAAGATGGGTACACTGTGGTCATAAAGGGATGGTCAGCAACAACCCTCTGGTAGGTGATGGCATTTAAATGATGCTCAGTTGGTATTAAGAAAGTGTGCTGAGAAAATATCCCCCACACATTACACCACCATCACCATTGATACAGGCAGGATGGATCCATGCTTTCATGTTGCTCATGCTCATTCTATACCGTCTGAATGTTGCAGCAGTAGCACCCGGTGCGGTCTTCTGCTGCGTCAGCCCGTTTGCTTCAAGGTTTAGCATGTTGTGTGCTTACAGATGCTCTTCTGCATACCTTGGTTGTAATGAGGAGTTATTTGAGTTGCCTTCCTATCAGCTTCAGGCAGTCTGACCATTCTTGTCTGACCTCTGACATCAACAAGGCCCAGAGAACTGCTGCTCATGGGATATTTCCTCTCTGTAAAGACGGATGTGTGGGAAAATCTCAGGAGATCAGCAGTTTCTGAAATACTCAGACCAAGAACCACGCCATGTTCAAAGTCACTCAAATCACCTTTTCCCTCCATTCTGATACGTCTACATGCCCAAATGGATTGAGTTGCTGATATACTGATTAGATATTTGCATTAAATAACAGTTGAACAGGTGTACTTAATGAAGTGGATGGCGAGTCTATATTTGTTCTACGTTTTGATACGACAATTCACAATCTTGCCGGGTGCAGCATTAAACACACTCTATGCTTTCCTATAAGTCCAGTCAATTTGATTTGTAATGACTTTAATCAGGGCTGCAGTCTCGCAGGGCTTTACGACGCCTACATTTTGAAAAAATAAATAAATAAAAACAAGGGTAACAATGCTTTCTAAAACTAGAATCTGCCTGGTGGGGAAATTAAACTGCAGCTGCCAGTTCTAACAGCTTTCTCCGAGTAAAAAAAAAAAAAAAAAAACATACAGAAAACCGATGTGAGGTTAAATAGATCTATTTAGAAATACATTATTCATGTGCCCTTCAGTAGACATTAAACTGACTTTAAATTATAGCCTGAAAACATTTCTCTTGCCTCGTTGTTGGCTGAATATATTGCCCTTTTAAAGCATCTGCAGGGATGGGTTTGCACTAATGATTCCTGCAACACTTGACCATAATCCACTTTACTCTGCTGTAGGTTGATAATATAAATCCCACTGTCACAACAGGAAAACATGTTAAGAGATTTGTGGTCATATTTACAGAGTTTATATCCTGTATATTTTTGGCTTAATAAAGCTGTTTTCTGAGCATCTTATCAAGCACCAAAAACACACAACCAATGTCAGCGTAATCCTCATGGTGCAGAGCATCTTTGTCCCTCTGCCTGTCACCTGGATAAAAACTGAACAATATACGCTGCTGCTGCTCCTATCAGAGTCATTTCACATTGACTCTGTAAAATCTTTTGAAAAAGCCTTGAAGAAAAAAGAAAAGTTGACCAAGTTGAAGATAGACAGACTGACAATAACAGGGAAGTAGAACAGCAAACTGAAGAAGAAAAAAAAGACAATAATTTGAGGGAGAATGAGATGGAGGCCCCCGCTGAGCAGAAAATAGCTCACCATCTCGGTGTGTGAGATAACAACAAATAGGAGGCTTCTGTAAATATCATCCTGTGGGTGTGTGTAATGGGAGGTGTGTCACAGGGTAAATGAGAGACTTTAGCTGGAGAGAACCTCATGATATCGACTGTAATGGGACAGCCTAGGTGATACCTGGAGGAAAATAGATGCTTCTCACTGGGATAATTATATATGATTGAAAACACGGGTAATTTTCATAATAATCTTAAAGAATTGAAAATGAGTCGGGCTTGTTGAATATCAAATAATTTACGGGCAAACGTGAGAAAATTGGCATTTGTGCAGGTGGAAGCTGAATTTCTGAATTACATTATATTGTAATAGAGCCGCGGCAGCTGATGTTATATAATGAACTGAGGTTGCTGAGAATAAATCTGAGCTTTTCACAGCAAGAGTTTTTTTTTAAGGTTTGCTTTCATTAAAAAAAATACTTAGCCCGGCTAATATGGATTAAAATGTGCCTAAAAATTATTAAACAGTTTATCGTCTCTTAGGTCTCAATTTTTAGGGTGCCTTGTTAAAAACTAATTTATGTGAGGAAACAGAACACAGAAGTCAAATCATTTCCCAAATATGCCAAACCAAAGACTGACAGAGGAAAAGTTTCACCCATGAACATTTTTGTGTGAACATTTTGCTTTTATGTATAAATATCAAAGAGCTGAAAATGGAAATCTTCTCATCTGAAATGTGAAGCCAATGTGGAAGTGCTTTAAACCTGTAGTTTTTCAAATGGCCAGCAGGGAGCGACTCATTGGCTGCCAAAATAAATCTGACTGTAAAAAGTGTACCAGAAAATAGTTCACATGATCTGTGACCTCAGTAAGTGTTTTCTTGATCGGTCCATGATCTTAGTCGCTATTTTCAAGACTTATTAAATACAACACAACGTTCAGTTTCTCAGTCCTCACTCTTTAAGTCCAGTTTCAAAACACCGAAATCCTCAGCTTGATGGAATTTAGCGGGTTATGTCATGGTGGCTACATCACTTTATACACCATACAGTACAGGTACACACTAACCATCAACAGCCAGTAGCAAATGTACCCAATTAAATGAATAGAGCAGATAAAGAGGGAAGGAAGTCAGTCAATTTTCAAAATAAGACACTGTGCTGACTAAATGCTGTGCAGCTGTGTGAGTTAAAGCTCTGCAAAGAAAAAACAAAACTGTGTTGGAGGCAAAACACCACAGACCTCCAGCCAATGCATTCCTGGGATTAGACTATACATCTTCCTGCTGTCAGATCTTTGAAGGTGCTTCTGGCTTTTTTTTTTTTTTTTTGTGATTTTTAAGGAGATGTGTCACATCTGTGTGCACAAATCCAACAATAAGAATGCCTTCAAGGAAGAAAATGAGTGACCACCGTCTCAAATTTGCTCAGTTTAGTTTGTCCCATCCATTCATCCCCATAGCTGGGTGAATGGAAAATGATTAAAGAAGACGCACAGGAAATACACACCTTTTCTGTATCAGTGCATTATTGTTTTTCTTATTTGTTGCAACAGCAAAGTGATAAAAACCATGGAAACATTATTTTTCAAATACATGACAAAGTATTATTTTTGTCTAATGACTCGACTGGATGAACACCTGACAGTACTGTGTTCAGATTAATTACACCTGCTAAAGGCTCATAGCCGTGAGCAGCTGTGTCAGGATACATGAGAGTGCGGGGCACAGAGGCAGGTTACATAAGAAAAATGAAGGATGGGAGCAAGCAGTAAAGACAGGACTATATTTTATCTGGTGATTGATAATGAAATGAGGTGGATAAAAGACAATAAAGGTGGTGCAATCACAATGGAGGGAAAGAAACAAAAAGAAGGAAGTAAAACCAAAAACAAGTAAAACAGTTTCCCTGCATTTGTCTGTGATTGAGTCTAATACTAAAACACATTGACAAGGGTGGGTGGAAGAACTCAGAGGAAGGTAGAAGGCAATGACAAGTCAAGAGACAGACAGTTTAAATGGAACATTAGCTCTCCAGGTCTGTAGAGAATATTTATCAGATTGCTCTACAGTGTCCCAGCTTCGGTTTAAGAGCACCTTGACTCTTCCCACCTCTCCTTCTTAATAGGAGATAACACTGGTCTAATCTCTAATGGAAAAATAACAGTCTCCAGAGAAAGAGAGCTAATCTGTGACAGAGAAATAACAGCAGAGGAGGACAACTTTTTAAACATGGCTGCCTGCAGACGACATGTACTTTTAAAGGATTATCCGCACACTCATCGCCTTCTCTCCAAAAAACATTTCCAGGCTCTCCTCTGTGTCTGCTTCCACAAAGAGGAGTCACTGTTTGCCCTGATATGTATCAGTTATCACGGCAAAGCTACCTTACAACCTTGCTATCCAATAATGAAATGATTTTCCAGTTTCACCTCCAAATGCTCTTATCAGGCATGTGGAAGGCTGTGAGGAAGAGGGTCAAGCCTTCAACATGGCATACAACTTTTTCTCTTAATTAATTTATCCAGCTTTAAATTCCTCTGATTTGCAGGAAAAGACTTAAATCTGAACGTGCATCAAGTTTACTGATATTTACAGAACAAACATAAGATTGTCTTTTGTGTTGCCTGCATTTTTGCCTAATAAAATACTAGCCACTGTGTGCAGCGCAGCATTTTTGCTGAAAGAAGTGACCCAAGGTTACATTTCCATTTACAACCAAAACAGCATATTCTCATTCTGTAGCATTACTCAACTGTGGCACAAGTCTTAATATCCCTTTCACACAGAAATGCATGAACAGAAACGGAAAGAATTCTTATGAACTGATTAGAGACATGCGGAGAAACGTACAGGACAGTGAGGTCGAAGCCCTGTAGGATCAGCTGGAGATCCCTCGGAATCTTCATATTGAGCATTTGAAACCTGAGGTGGAGTATGACCGAGCCTTCCCCTTCAATTAACCTGTGAGTGACACAGGTCCAGCCCGGTGGGAAGTGTGTGTGTGTGTGTGTGTGTGTAGTCAGTGATAAGGGAGCTTATTGAGAGTTCAGGGGGAAGAAGCTGTTACAGAAGCGGTCTGTTCTGCTGGGGATGCTGCAGGCCAGCGGGGAGAACAGCTCATGTTGGGGGTGGGAGGGGTCATGCATGATTTTGTTTGCGCTTGTCAGTCAGTGTTCTTGCACAATATCCTGGGTATGGAAAAGTGGAGTCCCAATGATCCTCTCCACTGTTCTCACCACTCTCTGCAGGAACTTCCAGTCTAAGGCACTGCAGGCACTGACCACACAGATGTGTGTTGTCAAGAAGCTTACTATAGCGCCTTTAGAGAACGTGGTGAGGATGGCAGAGGGAAGGTCAGCCCTCCTCAACTTGCACAAAAAGTGCATGCGCTGCTAAGCTCTCTTTACAAGAGCTCTGGTGTGCAGTGACCAGGAAAAAGAGTCTGATATCGGTACCCCCAGTAGCTATTTCATAGCAAGATGTGGTTTGTTTATGTTTATGCATTTTCCAGCTGTTGAATGAAGTAAAAGAAAAAGACAGGCTAAAGCTTGATCTGAATATAAATACATACGTTCTCTGTAGCTCATTATTCCAAAAAATCCATACGCTAGTTCAACTTAGCATTGCTTAGAACTTCTGATAAAATTTTTATTCAGGGCAGTCCTAGAGGGTTAAAACTTTAGGAAACTTCATCACATAACTTTTATTTCCACTGAATCTGTTTCCTTTGTTTTTTTTTCTGCGTTTTATACACTTAAAAATATCAAATATATAAAACACAAAAGCAAATATCAGTACAAATCTTTACTAAGTGTAACACGTGCAGCAAATCTGTACTTCAAATGGCTACATTGTAAGGCATTAGGGAAATTAATGAAAATCAAAGCACTATG
>JAVDPK010002171.1:95253-107644 GCA_034780415.1 Cichlasoma orientale
CACTATGAGTCACAAATTTTATGTAATATCATAAGACACCTCATTCTTTTTAAATACTTTTTTTAAATACCAAACAATCCTTTTATTTTTCTTTTTTTTTTTAACCTGTTATGGACAAGAAACCAAATATGATGCATGTGAACTTCATTGACCTTGATTTTATACATGAAAATTAAACACTGAAAAAACAAAGGTTCAAATTTTGAATTTTAAATTATTTCAGTGTGTCAGGGTTAGGCCTGAAAACAGAGCCCAGAGAAAATGCAGGCTCCCTCTCAGACCACTTGAATATGCTGAAACGCTAACATGTCTTTTTGTTCAGTGACACGACAAACATGCCGCCTACCCCAGCTTTAATTGATTGTAATGAGCTATTCAGACGAGGCTCCTGTGTCAAATGTCTGAGTGTCTCAATTAACCAGCCCACACATGAATGGAATTAAGTGTGTTCATTAGAGTTGAATGAAAGCAAAGGGGAGGGGGGGGTGTAATAGTGGACAGACTTTGCTGCTTCCTACATGCTGTACTGTAGGTGGGCTGATAATTAGCAGGACAAACTCTGCTATCTAATTACTCCACAGTCAGTCAAATTATAATCTGTGGGAGGTCTGGATGATTACCAGAAGCCTGCTATTAGAGAAGAGATCTTTTCCCATCAGCAAAACATCATATCAAAATATCAAGGGCTTCAAGCGAACCAGACACAGTGATGACTTTACTTTTTTAATGACAGAGCTTCTCCTTATTCACTTCCCTGAGAAAACAGCACAGAACAGGTTATCATGAGCTAAAACTGCTTTTTCTGTGAGCTGTAAGGCCTCTAACGCCATTCTGCAATGGCTTCATGCCGACATGGCGGACAGAAGATATTAAAAAAAACAGAACCGTGCTGAACCTTGTAGATGAATGTGATCAACAGAATTACAGACATTAACGCGGAGGTTCAGGTGTTGTTGAGGGTCACCTGATTGATTCACTCAGCAGCAGATGGTGTAAACATCAAGAAGAAATCTCCACTGCGACAGAGCTTCAAAGCCTGAATTGGAGTGGGCTCGTTCAAAAGCTGTGACGTCCTTAACACATTGATTTTTTTCCTTTAGTTGGGAGATTAACATAGATGTGCTTACTGTGGGGGAAACAATTATTTGACCCCTGATGAATTTGAAAGTTTACAAAGAAACGAACAGTCTAGATTTTTTTTATGGTAGTTTCTTTTAAATGGAGAGAAACGATATCAACCAAAAATCCAGAAAAAATCAGATTACTTACAAGTTATAAAGTGATTTGGATGTCATTGAGTGAAAGTATTTGATCCCCTACAACCCTGCCAGAATTCTGACTCCCACAGATTGGCCGTGTGCCCACCTGGCACACAAATTACAATCAATCAGTTACAGAGACTTCTGATCTGATCCATGCATGATCTTGCCTTACAGGGTGAGGATGATCATGAGACAGGTGGTGGATGAGCCTAAAGCTACATGGGAGGAGTTTATTAATGATCTGAAGGCAGTTGGGACTGTCTGTCACCAAGAGCACCATTGGTGACACATTACGCCATAATGAACTAAAATCTTGAAGCACCTGCTGAGTGTGACCCAAAGAACACCACCCCAGTTAAGCACCGAGGTGGAAACATTATGCTTTGGGGCTGTTTTTCTGCTAACGATACAAGATGACCTCACAGCACTGAGGGGGCCAATGCTGTAAAATCTTGGACGAGAACCTCCTTCCCTCAGCCAGAACGCTAAAGATGGGTCATGGATGGGTCTTCGAGCATGACAATGACCCTAAACAAAGCAATAAAGGAGTGGCTAAGGAAGAAGCACATTAAAGTCATGGAGTGGTCTAACCAGTCTCCAGGCCTCAGCAGAATAGAAAATCCGTGGAGGGAGCTGAAACTTCGAGTTGCTGAGTGGCAGCCAAGAAAACTAAAGGATTTAAAGAGTTTCTGTAAAGAGGAGTGGGACAAAATCCCTCCTGAGATGTGTGCAAATCTGGTGACCAACTACAAGAAACATCGCACTGCTGCGCTCGCCAACAAGGGTTTCTCTAAATCATGTTTTGCTTGGGGATCAAATGCTTATTTCACTCAACGACATACAAATCAAGTTATTTTGTGTAACGTGAATCCCACCAGTGTTTTGCCAATTTTTTTTTCTGTTTGTGTTTAGTCCAGAAAAAGTGACCAAAACAAAACAAAAAACAACACTGGTCGCTCACTCAATAATGAGTACACACATCTGGCTTAAGCGTCTCTAACACTTTGTCTCACAGCGTTAGCAAACTTGTATTTTCACTAGTCCCACATCTAACAAGGCAAGTTGTAATGACTTCATGAATAGTTGACTACAGTAGTCAGTTGATTTGAGTTCAAAAATTTGTAGGTCTATCTGTTGGCTGCACATAAATCATTGCATTTTTAGGTGCAGATATGTTTTTAACGTTAAGTTTAGGTTGAGGGTGGGACAAGGTTGAGGCCCTATAGCCTTTGCTATAACCACCCTATAAATATTTTGGCTTAGCATTAATCGAGTGTGTCTCACAGTAAATGATGATGAGATTTTTGGAGTTTACTTTAATCAAAGAAAAATGAATCCTGTCCCTCATCTGAAGTTCTAATCTCACACAGTTTCATCTACTCTTGGGTCTTAGAAGAGGAAACACATAATATTTCCACACTATCAAAAAAGGCTATGCTGTGCTCAAGGCCCTTTACAGAGCCAAAATAGTGCTACACACAAAAAGGAGAATTTTGCTGCACTTTTCCTGCCTCCTAAAAAAATCTCACCAAATATGGGATTTAATATCTGGGTACTTATAGCACACTGATCTCACCATAATTGTCAGTGTAAATTCATGCATTATGCACTCTTAATAGCATGTATGGAAGAGCATAATTTGACACATAACAGTCACTTTTAGTCAGCTAGCTCTTGCTGAACTGGAGGGTTGAGGCTGAGCAAAAAGTCATTTCAATTGCAAGATTAGTGGCCTAGTCATGAAAATGTGCATTTCCATCTGTTTGACTGGCTTACTATTAGCTGTTCTACTATTATTCCATCGGTGCTGCCTGCTGATTCAATGTGTGAGCGACGACATAACTGCATACTTGCTGCATTAGCGTCTTGTATGTAAAGATTAAAATATAATTGCACCATGTTTACAGGCACAGAAAAAGCTTGCATCAGCAGCTCTCATCAGCATGCAGATCTGTCCCGCTAAACCCACCCTCACCCCTCTGTCATCTAAACAGCCTCTAATACAGCTGGATACCACAGTAATTACAGATTTTAAAGCTGCTGTTTACATGGCTGTTGAGGAGCAGAGGTGAATAATTGAGGGATTTAAGTCAGCAAAATGGCCAACATGCTAACTTGAGGAGAAAACAGAGCCAGAGATTTGTAATGGAGGGGGAAAAAAAAAAAGATGAATAATGATGGTGGTATCTGATTTCAGCACAGGCTGTGCTTTTAATTTCACTCAGGCTTCACTGCTTTCTGCTGGTGTGACTTATAGATCAAGCTTACCTGTCCATTCATGACAAAACAAAGAAAAATAAAAGCAGAAAGATGCCAGTACAGTTTAAATTATTCATCTGTGTGGAGGTGCTTTGCAGTAATTCTGTATCTACCAGCAGCACTGGATGATACAGGGCTGCCTTATACCGCTGACTGTTGTAATACTGTTGTAAATGGTAAATGGACTGCATAGATATGGTGGCTTTCTGATTTTGTCCACGATTCAAAGTGCTTTGCAGCCCAAGCTACATCCATATAAATGTAAACGGGAACAATTTTGATTTGAGGAATCTTTTTGATATAGTTTTGGTGGTGGGTAATGATGAGTGTAAACCCACCTCCTTTTGTGTCACACATCCAGCCATCCATCCATCCACTTCTGCTTATCCAGTTCAGAATACCGGGGGGCTGGGTATACCCTGGACAGGTCGCCAGTCTGTCACATGGCCAATACAGAGAGACAGACAACCATTCACACTCACATTCACATCTATGGGCAATTTAGAATCGTCAATCAACCTAACCCCACTACTGCACGTATTTGGACTGTGGGTGGAAGCTGGAGGACCCACACAGACACGGGGAGAACATGCAAACTCCACACAGAAAGGCCAGATGGTGGATTCGAACCCAGGACCCTCTTGCTGTGAGGCAACAGTGTGGACCACTGCCCTAATAAGTAAATATTGCTTAAAACTTTCTCCTTTCTGATAAAAATAAATAACAAAGCACTACAAATTTTGAGAACCATGGAATTGAAAAGTGACATTTCTATAATCAGATTACATTTGTCTGTAATACAGTGATTCATTACAGTTTCTAAATACAGTAATTACATTACATTTACTGTTTGAAGTAGTCTAACCTACCTTGCCTTGATTTTCTTAGACCTCAGTCACACAGGCCTAGAGACCATTCCATTCAGAAAAAGGTATGTTCCCAGACTGGTTGGGGAATGACTGCTATAGACTGATGGCAGTCACTAGGAGAAATTGGTCATGAAGTGATATATGGTGCTGCGTCAAAAAAGCTCTTTGCAGTTGATTTGTTTGCTAGCAGACGGCAACAGTCGCCTTTAATTTCCATCAGAGATGCCAAATGATCTGCAAACAATCTGCAAATATTCATGAAAACTGTGAAACATCAAACGCAAACCATGGAAACTGACCATGGCAATCAGCTACAGTAGCGACCAAAGCAATTCCTAGGAGGTTTACGGTGCAACACCGATCAACTGGGCAATACATATTTTCCCCTAGCTACCAGCAGCTGCCAGGGTGTCTCCAGCTGGTCTGTAAGCATTGCCCTTTTTTCAATGAAGTCCTCTTTGGACTTGTTTTTACCAACTTTGCTGTTGGCTTTGAGGTCATGTTGTATTGAGAAGCTTATATAAAGAGATGCAAATTCACATTTATGATCATAATTATCCTAACCCTCTATAGCATGATTTTTAGTTTTTTGGAGAGAAAATAAATCATCCTACTTTTTTGAGAGCTTGGGGGTCCCTGCAGATATATCAGTCAACCAATTGGTTCCCACCCACCCTCATCAGAAACTGGTTTGTTACCTCAGGGCAACAAAGTGCTATAAGGATACCAAAATGTCATGGTTTTCTATATATACTAATGTAGTATATCTAGGAGAAAGTAAGCCATTTATTTTAAAAATGTCAAGTTTTTTTTATTTTTATAGGAGCGTTTAATTCAACAACTAAATAACTGTATGTGTTTGTGTGTGTGTTTGTGTTCATGCACGGGTTAGTTTGTACCATGATTGTAAGTTTCTATGTCTCTGAATGTGTCTGACATTGATAACTAATTTCTGTGGAACTTCATGAAACAGCAGTGGATATCACATTTCTGTCATTTGACTTTTGGAGCACTATTGCATCCTATTACGTTGCATCGCCGTTCATTATGTCCTCTTTAAGCTCCCAGCACGCACACCCACACACGTGTTGCCTTGAGACAACAAACCGAAAAAAAATTGCTGTTTTAGTAAATAAATGGAATCAAAATCGAACTTTGAACAACCAGATATTCTTTTTCATATACATGCACATTTTAAAATATAGTTATTTAAATTTAAACATGTATAAAAATCATATTAGTAGTAGCTGGCCCTGTGTCCAATGTGGATTTGGTTCCTGAGTACATTGCATACTCCTCATCTTTTGTGATTAAATAATAAATAAATAGATACAAATTTCAACAGAAAGTGTATTAACTAAAAATGTGGTTTGTTGCCTGAGGGCAACACCATGCCATAGAGGACTAATTATATGGATATATGGCTTTATGTAATGTTTAATGTTAAATTGTTAATGTTCATCTCCACACAAAAGTACCATAACAAGCAGGAAGTAAAGTAACTACTTTACTTCTAACAACAACTGAATGACCCCCCCCCCCACACACACACATAAAACTATAATAATGCAAAGTTAAATTAAAAAGTATTCACTACTTTTTGTTCGGTTGTATTTTACAATAATAATATATGGTTGCCACAGCACTGCACAGCACACCATTTAGGAAACAGCGCAGTATGTCACGAGCCAGCGCAGTTTTAACGGTGTCACTTTAAAACAGAGGCAGCTCCAAACCTTCAACCACTGTGCGGATCGAAAATAACCAAAGGAAGGGAGCTGCATAAAACCCCGTGAGTCACAGTGTCAGTGCAGATGAAAAAGCCAGCACATCAAAGCTCTTTCAAATGTTAACCCAGGATGACAGTCTCTTCCCTTCTGCTGTCAGCTGATTGGCGAAGAGGCGAAGAGACTGGTGTTTATCACCCTAATCAAACATATTAAATGTGTACCGCACAGCCCACAGATGAGACTGAATCTTTTAACAAATTTAAATTCTGGTTGGCTGAAGAGATCATTTGATCCGTTTGATGTTTTCTTCAGTAAGTCTTTGATATCACCGCTGATGCTGAAGATGCCAGTTATCAGCTTTACTTGTGGCCTCTGATCACAACCAGTAATCGGAGACGTAAATGAATTGAGTGGGGACCAATGATGCGCGGTAGCTGAATCATATCATAACCTCGGGCGTCTTAGCTCTTAAACAGACAGAGGCGCTAAGTGACTCTTCACAGGCAATCACTTTGTCACCCTCTGCTCCTGGTTGCCACACAGCTTTACATATTTCTCTCATCTCTGGGATGTTAACAGCCATCATAAATGTCAGCACTGAAGAATGAGCATCCTCCCACACTACAGTTAAAAGGAACACATATAAAAAATGTAAATGTATGTAAATTGTTCCGGTTATTGAGGGGGAAGTCTTCACTGTATGTTACATTCATTTAACGAAGAAACAAAAGAACGCAGCGGTTTACATTTTTTTTTGTAAAGAATCCTACCTCAACTCGTTTCCTTTCATTTTGTTGTGGAGACGCATGTCATCGTCCTGCAGAGCCATTCAGATGTGTAAATATAAGAAGAAACTGATTCACAAGCACACTTACTCTTTACGTTAGACAGTTCGGCGATTCGTGTGTAAAGCACGAAAACGTTAAAAAAGCACTGTTATTTATTTTCATCAAACAGGATTTAACCAAACAAACAGAATTAAGGATGAAAGCTGTGTATTTCTATTGCATGTCACTCACACTCACATCACTGTATTCACCAACAATACAGATACACTGACAACATTTCATTGTTAAACAAGTGCATTGTCAGAGAGAAACTACACCACTGTCAGTCAAAAAAAAAAATCTTGAGGAATAAGACTCATTATTCTGTATTTATCTTAAAGTCAACAAATCCCATGAACAGATCAAATTTGATTTACCCAATTTTTTTTCTGGCTTCAGTTCCAAGTTCATTGGTTCCCACTTAAGTTTGAAATAAAACGTCACAATGGCATAGTTTCTTTTTCAAAACAAGAACTGGCAATTTCATAAAACTTCAGGTTGCTGTAGTTTTTGGCAAACCTTACTGGGACTTCACTCAATACTTTGTTAGATTGATACACAGATACTTTAGTGAGCATTTCCCATAACAGGGTGATGTATGCACAGACAGTATAAAAGATGGACGTAGACACTGTGATGTCGCCTTTTTGTTAGTGAAGTCCAGTTATGAAGCCTCAGATAGAGCATTTCTGCCCATGCCATTCTGGCATTTTGAATCCAGGTGCAATGAGAGAGCGACGTGTGCAATGAGCATTTCTTTCATAAGTCCCTTCCAGCTCTTATGATGACTCTAATTTACAAAATGGGCTTAATGTTTATTTTTTTTAAATAAACATTAGCAACTGAACTAGCGACTGAACCCATAAAGTCATCAGCAGAATATTCACCGATGTCAAGAGCAAGGGAGTCCAGGGTTCTTTTCCCGTAGACTTCTAGACAGCTATAAGTCTTACTGAAACCAGAGGAGTCGCCCCCTGCTGGACGTTAAAAAAGAAGTCAGTTTAAGGCACTTTCGTATTACTATTCAGACCTGGAAGCTATGTCCATGTTTTATCCTGTCTGTGGGTGTACTTGCATACAGGACTTGTCACCCAAAGTAAAGTAAAGGCTCACTAGTGTGTTTACTCGTCACAGAGAAAAATATATCAATGTTTGAATGCACAGACAATATTTTTAATAGAAGCAGTTACTTGTTTTTTGACTTTTCAAAGAATTTGATGACGAGAAAACTGCATAACTTCAGACCTGGCACACCAGCATTTAAAACGATCAACATTTTTGGCACAATTGAATTAATGCAAACTTTTATTTGAATATATCAATTTGGGCTATTAGCCAATACCAACATTTGAAGGAATGTAGAGCCAGAGAACATAGAGGAAAGTCTTGTAGGTTATTAGCTATGTTGCATCACTCACTTTCATTTTTAGATGATCAAAAAACAAAACAAAACAAAAAGAAAAAAAAAAAAGAAAATCAGGAACTTGAAACAAGATTGAACAATTACATATTTTAAATACACCGAGTAACTTAACAGTCGTGTAAGGAAATGAGCAGACAAATGTGTTTACAGTTTGTAAGCAATTTAAAATTTATTTTGGAAAGTTTTTATTGAATCAGTTACTCTGTATTCATTAATATGATATACAGGTGTAAATACTCCAGTATATAAATAAACTGAAAGTAAAGTATGTCAAATTTTATTTAGACAGCACCTTCACAACATGACAGCAGAGCATAACAGAAAAAAAAAGAGAAAGAAACAACTAAACGCAAGTCTAAAAAGTTGGGCACTATATTCAGGAATGTGAAGCTCATCAGGAGTTCAATCACACTACAGGCATTGCTCACTTCAAGTGATATGAATCCAGCTGCAGCACTCTGCACATAAATAATAAACTTTTTGAACGTCATAAACTTCAGAAAATAATTATTTTTAATGATCAGTTTTTGATGCATTCAGTACAGTAACAGATCAAAGTATTGGACCAAACATTCAGTAATGCTTTGAAAGTTGAGTATTATGACTTCTTATTGGCTCCCTCACACATTAGTGTGTGCGAGGGAGCCAATTGGAAGTCAGCAGGCCTGGCTGGTGGGAATCTTGAGCATGAATGCTCTCAAGAGGCTCCACAGAAAATAACGTTTTGGGTGTGTGCGCTTAAATTTGGGGGAGTGTGCAGAGCATCCAAGGATCTCATGGTGGAAGTTTGCATAACTCTTTCAGCTCATGTATTACTGAGAATTGGAATGAAAGAGCCACCATCTGTTCATACAACATCCAGTTATCCAGTTATACATCCACTTGATGACAACAGAAAATATACAACAGGAAATGAGATGTAAAATCTGTAATCTGATCATTGTGATGTGGCTGCATAGCCAGAGAATGGCTCTGATTGGCTCTGAATCAGATCTATCTAGGACCACACATACTATGATATAATAACCCAAATTCACAAAAAACACTGGCTTCCCTAAATTCTGGTGTGACCAGGGCTTCAGCCTTTAAATGACAAATCAACAAACTTCTACAGAATACAGAAAACGGTAATCAGGTTCAAATGCAAAATGGTTCTAATTCTGTTCTGTTCCTGAAAATGGTTCGACAAAACCAAGGTTGCTCACAGTGACAGTTTGCGCACGGTTTCCACAAATCATTTACACATTAGTGACTGTGCCAATGTTCCACTGCATTTCCAGGGGAAACTTTTGAGAAGGTTCTTCTCTGGGTCTTGAGAAACATTTTATTTGCTCTGTACGTATGGAGCGTGCCGTCCAGCAGAGTTCAGTTCGCACGATTGTCTGGATGTGAAAGTCACCTGTTGAGTCTTTCTAAGTAATCACGTGTTGCACCGCAGTCACTTCTGCTGCAAGAACACTCGACGGTTCTTCACCAGAGAATGAACTCTCTGGAATCAAGAATGGGACAGACAACAATGCAAAGAAAGAGATGAATAATGCACTTTGAAGATTTAGCAACTTTTGTCATTAAAATCCCATCTGTGCATTGGGGTCTCTGAGAGATGGTGGTGTGCGTTGATAAACAGCTGCTGTTGAGCCTCTCTGCTTGGTAGAGTTTTCATTATAACCATGTTTGCTTGACACAGTCGCTCAGATTATCTTTCAGTCTTATTATTCTCATCTGTCTCTGCTTTCCATCAGATCACAATCCACCTGTCAGATCAGAGCAGATTAGCATTTCAGAAACACATTAACTGTCTCTGTGTGCAGTGAATGAGGTGACAGACAGCCACACTGTCACAGAGTCTGCGCCACTCTCAGCATTAAAAACGTCCCCATTCAGAGACATTTAGTGTGTTGGGAGAGGGTGCTCCCAGCAGACAACATGCAGCAGGGAGGAGAAAATTTTAATAAAAGGAGCAAACAAAGCTTCTTTTTTTTTCCAGAAATGCAAGCAAACTATAGAAAAAAGTTTAATGTTGTGGTGTGCTCAGAAGAGACTGAAAGAAAGGAGAAAATCAATCCCTACTGTATAAAAATCTCTTATCTTCAGGACAGCAGCATACCAACAGTACAAATGCAATATGTGCTTATTCATGAGTGAGCAACACTGTTGACTTTTAAGATGCCACTTAAAAAGGACAAATTAAAAAAAAAAGAAAAAAAAATCTGTTCTTGCAAAAAGTGGCTGGAAAGAAATCACTCGCAACAAAATGTGACATGCTGACAAAAGCCTGGCAGTTCATGGATGTTTGTTAGCTGAATTCCCTCTGACAATGTACCATTTTACAAGCTCGCACAGGTTTCCTTTAAAGAGGGTTTCAAGGCTCCACAACCTCTAAATTGTTATTCTCCTAGAGCTTCCCACATAATAAAAAGGCATTGCAAATGAACAAATGCCAGCACTTACAGAAGTACTCTTCCTGAGGGCCTGATTGAGGGACAGACTTTTCCACTTCCAGTTACAAGCATTCATCACCCTCATAAAAATGTGCCATCAGCCAAATAACTCCAAACACCCTGATTCACTGGAATAAAGAAATGACGTTAAGTGAACACATAAAAGCACAAAATACCTGCACCTTTTGAATATGACCGAGTGACGATAGCTAGAGATTGCTGTAGACATAACTTCTGACATATACATTTTTTTATATTCATAGTAGTGGAAACAAGGGTGTCAACACTTTTTAGGTCCAGCACTGTAGTCTGTTTGATTCAATATATACACAATATACAGTAAAAGACTGTGCGCACTGTTCCTTTTTTTTTTTGCGTTCTCTATTGCGTGGAACCACTGCGCTGTGGCTCGGTGTGCAGTCTGAAATCCTGAGGGATGACTGGACAGTCCGGTCTGCACCCTCAACTCCAAAAACCACCATCTCATCAGGCAATCAGGCATCAGGTTAAATAATATACTCCTTTGGGTTTTCACTGGAGACATTCTGGGAGTCAGCCTGGTTGTTAAAAGGAAAATCCTGGCTGTTTTCCTGTTGGACTGCCTTCACTTGCTGGTTTCGATATGTCTCTTTTCTCCGGTAGAGGAATCTGGCCGTTATCGCCAGTCCAGTCACAACCACAAAGATGACAACCGCGATGACACCTGCAGGGCAGAGGATATTTACTGATTCAGACATTCAGGATTAGACGGGTCTTTGATGTTATGTTATGTAGCCTGCACTTAAACTCAGTATTTAAATCAACAGAGTGGACATCATAATACACCACAGAATTCAAAAGCACCACAAACTACATGCTCCATAAATGATGATAAAGTTTTCATTAAATCTGCCGTGACAGTAGCACTGGCTGCAGATACGCACCCAAAAATGGTAAAAAAGTGTTTGCTTTCTTACTGGTAGTTAAATAAAGATAAAGAAGGATGATGATTTTCATATCTGAGAGCTCAGCGCAGAGGGAGCTGCTTCATGTGTTTAATGTAGTTTGGAACATGCAGAAAAAGGGCAGCCAAGAGAAGGTATTTCTTGACCAGCAGTACTGGAAATACTCTGTGTTTAGGTGAGGGAGATTTTAAGAGGAATGTTGTTTTTTTTTTTGTTTGTTAAACCATTTGACACGTACTTATTAACTGTTCAAGCATAAAAAGAGCACCTATAACTCAAGGGATGAACCAGTGTTGTGTCTACACACAGCAGATAACTTAGCAAAGAACCAACTGTATCTTTAGTCACTTTGTTACTAGCAGCCTGTTGCAAAAACACCCAATTTGTGACTATTTCTTAAGTTGAATCTATGAAAATGCCGAAGATAACACAGCTTGACACACATGAAATAGTATTTTCACCGCAACAAGGTGATTCCCAAGGAGCTATTAGCTGAAAACTCAGTACATCTTAGAATGCTGTTTAGTGCGTCCTTAAAATTTAAGGAAAGTGGAGGACAAAAGAAACTAGAAAAAAGCATTTCCTTGCAGAAAATGCCACTGTGAATGCTTGCAGCTTAAAGATCGGAGCTGAAAT
>JAVDPK010002171.1:111676-131606 GCA_034780415.1 Cichlasoma orientale
AACTAATGCTTCACAGATATGTCTTTCTGACTCACTAGATTGTACAAATGAGGCTCCTCCCTTCTTACCTGACAGGTGGTGTGTGTTCTCAGCTGCATAGGGATTGGCTGAAGCCGCAGAGCCACAGTTAGACTGGACTAGAGGTCCAGTGATGATGACAGGGCTGGTGTCTGGGTGGAGAAGTGCTGCTTTCAGAGGGCTAATGGTGTTGAAGTGAACCACCGACAGACAGCCAGTAAAACCAAGGGACGCCAGCCTGGCCAGGTCTGGATCTAGGTCATCAGACTCTGGGAATAAGAAAATATTGAACTCTTAAACTAAGAAGAGCCAAAAGTCTTTTTTTTTCTTCCCACAACCATGTAATTCACTTTTGAGAACTCTGTCTTGTCAGATCTGTGATTGTATAATGGTTGGAAAGTCTTATAACCGGCAAGTCTCGCTCAAGGAGAAGCCTTGCTGTGCTCGCTGTGGGTGAATTATTTTACAACTACAATGTGTAAATGTGAGACAGAGAAATAAACCCCATGAACATATAACTCATCGCTAGGAGTATTTGAGAAGTCTTAGCTTCATCTTAGCTTTTCTTGGCAAGAGTTTAGTGAGAAGGATGATGCAGCACCACTACAAAAAGTCTGTCTGTTTTTAGGACTCAGTTAGCTTTACCTTGTATGTTTAATCTATAGTTTTACCATTTACTGGCACGTCACAGTGGCCAGACCTTCCTGTTTTGTCTTATTTCCAGACTGTAACTTCATCTGTGTTAACTGGGTTTAGCACTGGCTTTAGAATTAGCATACAGATCTTCTTTATTGATCTTCTCATCTGAATGTTATTGAGAAAGCAAATAATTGTATTTCCCAAATGTAAACTAATCCCTTTTGCCTAATAATTTAAAAAACAACTTCAAAAATTTAAAAGACAAATCAGGGTACTTTAAAAATTTTCAGTCACTCCTGGTTACAGAACTTTTAATCCTTTAGAAGCTTTCTCTCTCTTGTGACCTGACTAAGTAAAACATGACAAACACTGACAGGTTCATTGATCCTGCTTCACATTCCTATGTTATCAGAGTGGGACAACAGTGGTAGCTCATTGGCTATGAAAAGGACACACATAACCTCACACACACTGTCAGTACAACACACAGCTTTAAAGTCTGCATCCATCACTCCATGAGACACGTGCACTCTCTCCAGCTCTATCTGTTCATTTTATTGACTTAAATCCCTCTATCATTCACCTCTGCTCCTTTACAGCAGTGTAAACAGCAGCTGTGAAAGCCCACATTAATGCTGGAAGCAGCTGCATCAGTATCTGTTCAGATGACTGAGAGGTGACTGCGGTTTTACCAGCACACATCTGCATGTTGATGAGAGCAGCAGGAGACACTGCAGCAGCCTGTAAGCTCCTCTGATACACTATATTCCCTCTCTACCCCCGCTTCGCTTCTGTGTACTCCTTCCGGGTCCATTAGTTTAGCTGATGGATGACAGGGTTCGAGGGGAGCGACAGAAAATCCACTTTCCTGCTGCCTTTGGATCCTGATCTGACTCGCTGCCTCTTCTGGTTTGACAGAGGGGAGGACCGGTCACATGCTGACATGACAGGGTGAAAACCCACCGTGCTACACTGAGCAGTTTTACAGCACACAGAAAAAAACAAAGGCTCCTGAGGGAATTTGGATTAGCTCTGCAATTAGGTAGTGTGAGCGCATGGCTTCTATTACAGGTGGATTTACATGCTGTTTTCAACCTTTACAGATTTTGCTACAGTTTTTCAGTTAAAAGATAATTCTATACTGCACATTCTAAAACAAACTGGGCTTAACTTATATTATACATTTTCTTATCTTCATATAGTATGACCTGATGGATGCCCCAGATGAAAGGCATTTCATATTTCATACCATTAATTGCAGCGTGCTACCTTTTAAACCGGTAGCAGGCTGCTGTGACTCCGAGTCTTATCAGAGAGCTGTGACCACAGCCTGCAGCCTTTCAGCACCTCATGTTATTAACAGCTTATATCTCAGCCTGTCTTTGATGGAACTGCTCAGGGAGAACATGAATAAGTCATGACAGAGGCAATTTCTCTCTCACCCCAACACTGTTACAGGTTCCAGTCCAGGTTTACGCACAGGAGATCAATGAAGATGTGGTTTAACCCTCCCAGAGGGGGGGGGGGCACCTTTCCCCCCTCCAGGTGTAAAATCTGTGCATGTGTAAAGGATACACAGTTCTGTTTTGACCTTACCCACCAATGACGGTGAACCCTCGCAGAGACCACACTTGCCAAGCCTTCGAGATATTTCTATCTTTATATGATAGAAAGGGAAAGGTCTTCATCTAATTTTTTAATACTATAAATAATTTTTAAAGCTACCTTCTTGGAGGTTGTTGCATGTGTACAGATATTTGTTGGTGTATAGATTACACTGTGTTGACTGAACCATGTGTTTTAAACTCTGCAGTGCTGTACTGTTTTATGCATACACTGTCATACAGAGAAGGCGCTCTGAATGTTTATCCGAGCCTTGTTGATAGAAATGGGATCAACAAAATAATGGAAGTGCGATGCGATTCAGATTAATGGCAACAAAAATGCCAAATACTTTGCACAAAGTGACCGCAAGTATGAATTAAATAAAGTTTCAATAAAAAGTGAACACCACATTCTTCATAGAGCTAACGTTTATCAATCCTTCTCACCAGCATATGCTTGTGCCGGGACCAGACGGACCATATCTGTAATTAAAATGCAATAAGTACCAATTTGTGAATGTCAAAGAGTGTGGCACATTCAACAAAGAGGCTGTCGAATACGACCGTGATTTGCATAAATGCAGCATTGTTGTGTTTCATTTCATTTGCATTGAATTTGGTAGGGTTTCAATAACATCGGGGTCACTAAAAGGGTCACTAATTGAAAAGTGGTGTAATCCTGGATATGCTACTGCAAAGGCAGGTTTCTGTGGCTTGAATTTTGAACTGCTAGCTGTTATTTGCTGAGGGAAATTCGTTAACTTCGTATCACAACACCTGCATAGGTGACAATTCCTTAATTTTTTTAATGTACTAGTGCATCTCAAAAAAATTAGCTATTGTGAGAAAGTTTTTTTCCAGTCAGCAGACTGATGGTGACTTTCACGCCAACCCTCTGCTGGGTTCTAACTTTGTGGCTGAGTTGCTGTGGTTACGAAATGCTTCCACTTGATTTTAGGTGCTTGACTTTATACACCTGTGCCAGTGGGACTGAAAACACCTGGATTCAAAGGTTAAGAGGCATGGCCAAATACCTCTGTCTATAATGCATATTATGTATAGTCATTACACACAATGTGAAATATTTCAAGCCTTCTTTACATGTAATGAACGTGTTGCAACTAAGCAGCTGGGAAGGTGAGGGTACATTGGGTTTAATAATTCCCATGAGAGCGCTGCTACAAAATAGGCTACATAAATAAATAAATAAATAAAATAAAATAAAGTATTTGGGATGCATCTTCTGTCACGAGTAAATAATTCAATGAACCTCTCTGTTTTAGACATCGAATGAGTGCAAGCCTGCTTAGCCACAACAGGCTTTATCTTCAATAATGCTTATGCAGTGGTTCCCAAACTTCTCCTGTGGTGCTTTGCTTTTGTACCCATTGAAGCAGCAGGCAATGACACTGACATGCCAAAATGAGAAGTGTATTTACTATATATATAGAGCTTCCATATAATACAGAAATAATACAGTCTGTGACATTAATGAAAGAGATTTAAGTGCAAACACATCAGGTAAAGCCAAGTGAGTCATGATATTTCAGACTTAATACATGCACCCATACAAACAAACATTAAAATGAAATTAATTTCCTGTGTATTTTTATTTTATTTAAGGTAGTTTTTGACCCCCCCCCCCACAAAGTCTTGTTTCTATTTTTATTTCAATTAACTGGAATATTTTTACACCTTCTTTTAGTTTTAATTAGCTATAATCACCTTACTCGGGGCGCTGCATTTATGTAGAGTAATTGGATGATCTTATGAAACACAGTCATTTACGGGAAAGCCTTCCTAAACCAAAAATCCACACGTTAAAGTTGATATCCAGTTTGACATCAGTTCCTGGAGCAGCTATCTGAGAAGTTCAGGGTTAAAGTTGTGATTAGAGACATTTTTCTATTTTGCCTTAGTCTTATTTTTTTTTCAAACAATCTGAATAATGAGGCTTGCTGAGAACAGCTAAAGCTACATTTATTTCTTTAAGTTTTCCAAAGCTGAGTGTGAAATGAGGCCAAACACCCCAGAGCTGTTATCCAAATGAGTGTGAGTCTGAGTGCTCTTTGACTAAAAGGGCTTCTTCTCTATTTTTACAGGCTCCTCACTTACCGTGCACTCTGCCCAACACCAGCGTCTTGACAGCGTTGAATTCCCCGTCAGATGTCAGATTGAAGTCTTCTCTGGCATTTTCATCAATCTGAAGGAAGAGACTTGGTTCCAGAATTTAAGTGGAACTTTTTAGTTTAACTTTGGCGACTTCTAGCGGTAGATATGGCAGGAGAAAAACATCTTACAGAGTCTCCAAGATAGAAATGGTTCATCTAGAGAAATTTGCAATGTGCTCCAAATTTTACATAAATTTGTTATAAATAGTTTTTAAAACATCCCCAGACAAAGCCTTATGCCTCCTATACTGTATGCTGCTAATGCTATAGCAATTCAATATGATGGAAACAGATAAGCTGAGATGTGGCTCATAGCCTTACAACACAGTGAATCATGAGGCTACACCCACGCTAGACAAGGTCACCTTGTAATTTATCTCACAGTTGATAATTATACAGGCATTCAGGCTGCTGCCTCCTGGTTAGATAAAATTTACCTCATACATCATCTGAGGCTCTTGTTAACAAGATAGGAGATTCAGGAGATCCAGATACGATGAAGATGCTTCATATTTCATCTGTGGCTGTTTTAATGGGCGGTTTGTCCGTGCTGTCCTGCTGTAGCTGCATCCAGCTACTGTGGGTTGAAACTAAATTGCTGACTAGGATTCCTCACAAATTTTCTAATACTGTAGTGCAATACACACAAGAACTGCTCATGTGTGTGCGCGCGCGTGTGCGTGTGTGTTATTACCCTTGAGATAAGCGCCTCATTTGCAAACGTGAACAAAAAAGTTTATCTTAAGTAGCTTCACACCTCGTCTCCTCTGTCTGCACATACAAACGGCACATCATCGACGTAACAGCAGCAGGTTTTTACAACACAGCAATGCATGAATTTGCATTATTTATGGAATAATTTTAGCGAGTGAATCAAATTGCATGACTGGTAAATCCGATTTGGGTCATCACAATTATGATACTGTATTTTCACCAATCAATTACTGTAAAACAATAATAGTAATGTTATGATATCTTTAGAAAATAATCTTTCTTGCCACATACATTAGTCTCACAATGAGAGAGAATGGAGGTGTCTGTAAGCACAACTCCAATTTAAAGTTTAAAAAGAGACCAGACATTTTATATCATCAGCTGTGCATTATTAACATGAACACCCCAAATGGAGATGTATTTGTTTAGTCATAATTATGTGTGACGAATGACAAAACATCCTCCTGAGTACAGAGGCTATTCAGGATGCATTTCTTTTCCTGAAATGGCCAGCAAGCACAAAACTCTTTATAACGGTCCCTTTAAGTTAGAAATTTCAGATGAAAGAAGACAAATGTTAAAGAATCGTGACAATATTTTGTGGTTCCAAAATGATGGTATTAAAGCAATTGCACTGCAAGAGAAGTTCAATGGTGGCTGTTCATGATCACATCTTGCAATGTGACTGCTGTGACAGCTATGAGCCACATCTACGAGCCATTCTGGAAATGCAGAATAAAATGACTCACTGATCAATGCGTGGTGCAAAGAGGAAATTCTTGTTTAGTTGTGGCAGCAGAAGCCTGTTTGAATGATGTGTTTTCTGGTGCACCCAAGTTTATAAGATCCATGTTGCTGAAATATCAGTTTGTAGACTTCTTAAAGGTTATGAAGTGAAGGTCGCACATGGTATGCAAAAATAAGTTTTCTGTGTTTCTTCCTTTTCTGTGTGGAAAGTGAGATGCTGTAAATGCCATAGGTTTCTAATGTGAATGGGTTGCTGGTATAGTAGTGGCGAGTCATCAACATAATTCACATTATGCAAATGGAATATATGTGTTCTGCTAATCTGTCCTG
Source organism: Cichlasoma orientale (assembly GCA_034780415.1). NCBI lineage: Eukaryota > Metazoa > Chordata > Actinopteri > Cichliformes > Cichlidae > Cichlasoma > Cichlasoma orientale. The sequence continues at coordinate 117,900 of JAVDPK010002171.1, forward strand.
CAATGATGTTTTTGTTCCTCCAATTTTTTTTTTCAAGATAGCTTAAAACAAGACCTTTGCATGCATCGAGTCTGCTGGATTTCTATGTACTTTGCTAATGTGCAAACTGCAGCACTTTAATGAGCTGATGAGGTGGTTTTACCTGCACAGACACAGAGTCCGTCAGTCTCCTGATGGTAACAGTGTGCAGCTGTCCGTTGGCCACACTTCTTACGCTGCTCTTTAACACTTCGGCATCTCTGCTACTGTCCAGCTTGTATCTCACCTCCAGCTTATCTTCACACACACAACAGACACACAAACACTCATCAAGCCATGATGCTACACTTCAACTCTCTGAAAGGAGCAACAACATTCAGGACTGCACTTTCACACAGGATTTCAACTTAAATCATCTGCATTAGGCAGATTTTTATTATCCTGAAAATTTGGCCTTGCTACGTTGTGCAGTCCTCGCCCGGCAGGGCACACATGCATTTAATCCTTCATAAATATCTGAATGTTTTAAAGAAGTTGTTGTTCTATTAATTGAGAGTTCCATATTAAGAGGATAAGCGCTAATTCCCCATCAATAACAAAACTAATCTAGTCAAGCGTATTAATTGGAGATTTAACAAAAGAGTGAAGATTAAAGATTGTTTTTGAAAAGTAAAGTTTTTTCCCAAATGGGCAATATTTCCATAAATAAAAGTGAATAAATCATATCACAAGGTCACAATTACAACTCAATATCTTCTTTTTGAGGTGCTGAGGAAAAGAAGGAAATATTAAAGACCTCCAGATACCTGCCACTGCTCTAATAACAATAAATGTATTCTTTAAAAAAAAGAAAAGAAGCCTTAAGTGAAGCAGCAGTACTTGGACTGAGGGGGGTTTAACTGCAGCCAAGGATAAAAAGAAATGAGCCATCTTAGGGCAAACAAGAGAAAGCTCTCAGGGATTTAATTGGACGCTTCATTTTAAGAGCATTTACCTGACGACTCCACGGTCAGCAGCAAACCTTAATGCCCTGCTGTCCATCAGCTTTCTCTGAGTCATTAATACCAGAAAAAAAAATCCATTTACAACTAATCTAGCAGCAAAGTGCCAATTTTATTAGACTCCTGGATGCTGAAAATGTAATTTTCAACTCAAAGTGCCTCGTACCACTCTTAAAAGTCAAACTCACAACATAATTATTTCACATAGAAGTTAAGAAAACACTTCAGCATGTTTTCGGCTTTTCCATTCAGAAGTGCGCTGACCTGCCACCCTTTATCAGCCCACCTAATCCTTATTCCTGCAGTGTCACTCATCAGGTCTCAGAGATAAGTCGAGAGAATGCATTCTTCTTAACTTAAGACAAAACCTAATAGCTGGAAAAGCTGGATGTATAGAAAAATGGTAAAGGCTGACGGGGCAAATCCAGAGAGAGGAGTGATCTGACAGATTCTGATGACACACAGAGCAAGAAAGGAGGTCAAAATCAGGAGAAGAAGGAAGGAATGGGAGAGAGAACAAAAGGAGAGAAGAAGAGAGGTAAAATGAGACGAGCATCAAGGAGATGCAAAAAAATAAATAAAATATAATAATTAGAGAAAGTTTAGGGAGAAAGATGAGGAGTGGCAAAAAAGAAAGTTTCTGAGATCTGAAAACTTGAAAATTGGGAAAACTAAAAGCAGAGTAATCAGGGGTAAGACTGATAACAGGATTTGAACCATACTGTACACACAAGGTGAAGAGGAGCAAGAAACCTCTCAATTAACTTGGAGGGCAGAAGTTCTTTAAAAAACAAGATACAGAGGAAGGAAACCAAAAGAGAGGGGGGAGATGAGACCATTAAAAAGGAAACAACTCCTTCCAAAAAAAAAAAAAGCTGTGTGTCCGTCTTACCATGCCTGTTGATGAGCAGGGCCAGGTACTCTCTGTAGTAGGAGCTGACATAGAGCAGCAGAGCCGGACTCTGGCTCGTCCTGAAGCTCAGGAAGACGTTCTCTCCTCTGAGCGTCAGGTCAGAGTAGATGGAGGATGGCAGAGCGCTGCTGTTCCTGCTCAGCTCGTAGGGCTCCTTGAAGGTGTAACTGACTGAAGTTCCACTCTTGAAGCTGGCTGACACCTCTGACAGACAGAAGAAGAGTAAGTAGGTGAACATTTAGAGTGCTGTTCAAAAGTTAAAAATGTGATAATCTGCTGATCACTGGTGTTGTGAACATCACTTGTATGACCTTCTATGACCTTATGAAAAAATCACTATCAATGAGACTAAATTAAAAACTACCATTGTATATTTTAGCATCATTCTGAGGCATCAAAGGACACTGGAACTCAATCCAATTCCCCAATCTTCTAAATGGAGGGTGGGGTGGGGGGGTCACCAAGGAGGGCACTGAGGCATTCTCTCTCTCTCTCTCCTGTGTGTTCTGGGTCCCCAGGGTCTCCTCCCAGATGGGCATGCCTGAGCATCTCACCTATGAGGCATCCTGGAGGCATCTCAGTTAGATTCCTAAACCACTTCAACTGCCTTCTTTTGGTGTGGAGAAGCAGCAGCTCTATTGTGAGTCCCTTCCAAATGAGTGAGCTTTTCACACTCTTTCTAAGCAAGAGCAGAGACACCTTATGGAGGAAGCTCTTTCCTGCTGCTTGTGTCCACGATATCATTCTTTTAGTCACTACTCACAGCTTGTGGTCATAGGTGAGAGCACGAACATAGATCAACTGGTAAATTGACAGCGTTGCTTTCACTCTCAGCTATCCGTTTACCACAAGGGACCTGCACAGCATTGACATCACTGCAGCTGCTGTACCAGTCTGTCAGTCTACCTTCTTCCCTGACTCGTGAACACGACCCTGAGATACTTGAAAAGCTGGCATGTTCTCATTTTAGCCTTAAAATGCATGTTTGAAATGATTTAGAATAGCAGCAGGAAGTAGTTAGATTTTGTTGTCTAGGCTCCAAGCTCATCACTCCCCTCAAATTGATAAAAGTTGGAGAGTGATAAGTAAATTATTTCCCAGAATCTAGAGGTGGATGTGGGAGGGTGGAGGCAGCAGCGACAATGACATGTCAGAGGAGGGGATGAAAAATTTTAGATTTGATATCCATGTGTGTTACATGTTATATGTGAGTCACATCTCTATGACGCAGTGCAGCTCAGTTCCCTCCTGAACTAGCTTACATGCTTTGCTCCATATTTTCGACCCTCCTTATTTGTTTTACCAGTTTACTGACTTCTCCAAAGTTGTCATCAAAAGTGCCATTTATTAATCTTCTGCTTTTCAGCTGACTGCTCGAGTATTAGCACGAATTTGAAAACTCCACATCCTGAGTTTTCTACTTTGAAAACTGTAAGTGTTAGCTCCGCTTTCAATAATGTTAGAGTAAACAAATTATTTCTGAGGCACAGAACAATAAATATGTACAAAATTATCCCCACTGAGTTTTCTAACTTTAATTAACTTCAAATGAAGGCTGTGGTGTAGGAAGGATTTTTCATGTCTTATTACTTAGAAAGACAAAACTTTATAATTACAGAAATTAGTCTTTAGAACATCTTGGTTTCATTTTCCAGCCACAGACAGAGATTAACTTTTAATATATCAAACAGAGTGTGTCACTGTGACTCACAAAGAAAAACAAAGCGCGCAGCAGCATGATGTGGGAGATCAGTAGATATCAGTGTTCAGTGGGCGGAGGGCTAAAAAAGGAGAGATGGCTGAACTCAGTTATTGAACTAATGGTGAACACAAAGGTCAACGCGATGACGCACTGTTAGTGACTTTAACATCAAAAACAAATGACAAAAATAGACTTGAACCATATCAAACAGTCACTAGCTGCATCAAACCACTAATGCCATGTGGCCGCTGAGTACTTCTTGATGGGTATTGAGTAGCATAAAAGCAGAAGAATGCTTTTAGTAAAATACAGGTTCTTAACCTTCAGGCAGCAGGGTAAACACCCACTTGTAAGTGCTTCAGCATTATTTCTACTTCCATTCTATAAACTTGAGGAACTCCACCTCTCTCTGTTAGAAATGACTCTAAAAGGCAAATTTTGTATGTAGAAAGAGACAATTAGGACGGATCTCCACAGTGAGGACCGTTCTTGGAGAAATAAACTAACCTACATACCTTTAACCTTGGTGTGTGAGTTTTATGAGGCAGCTACGCTGAGGGAAGGGATGGGAATTTGATGTGACATTGTGCAGCATGCTGTAGAGAGTTTAGACAGCGCCTCTAGAAAGAGGTCAAAGCAGGTGGCACCACTGAAGTAAAACTCCACCCAAACTCTGTCTTCTGAATATCAAATGCTTTGCCATCTCCAAAATTGGTACTTTTCTCTTTCAAACAGAACAGCGGTTGGCTGTTTTTATTACAAAGGACTGAAAGAGGGCTTATTTCACGTTTTCACAGTGCCTATATTCTGCTCTTCTGACCTTCAGAAGAACTGGGTGCCTTAAGACCGGTGTTTGGTTTCTTTACCTGTGTTCTTTGAGCCAGTCAGTGGTTGCAAAAGCAGCTAACTAATAGGTCTGGAAAGGTTACGGGTGATATAAAATCAAGGAATGCACGTCTCAACATGCACAATGAAAACATGTGCATCAGAAGAGCTCTGCATGGGCATCTGGACAAAATTTATATATTTAGTCAAAAATGTTGGCAATAATACAACTGTTTTTAACATGTAAAGAACACGGGCTGCTGCTCTTTGGGATCGTTATTAAAGTGTTGACGTGATCTCCCATTTACTTCCTCCCTGCAGGTCTAGCACAGCTATAAACCATGTTGCACCAAATGAACTGCAGAACAACTGGAGCTCTACTGCCGTCTGTTTTCTTCTGTCTGCAGGCATAGACTGCACATAACCAGAGGAGCATCCAGCAAGTTGATTGGCTTGATGCTGGTTTGAATCCAGGCAGAATGAAAGGGTTCCTTTTCTGTCACGGATAGTTAATGTGATCTTTTTACTCTGAGTTTGTGATCTGAAAGGTTAGCCTTTTAAATCTCAAATGAGGTGACAATTCTTTTCTTCCATATATTCATCTACAAAGTTTAGAGGATAAAACCACATTACTGAGAAATAACCTTACATTAACAGAGCTCATATGATCAGTATTTTTATATTAACAATGAAGCAAATTATAATCACGTGAAAGGAAGCTTGTAAAGTTTGCAGGCATTGATTATAAACTGCAGGATTAAGCTTTGAGGATAATTATTTTGGTTATGTTTTACTTGTACGCTACTCATTCAGTCTTAGCGTGATTTTCAGTAAGAATCTGCTGAGCAACAGAAAACTTCCCAAAAAGCCCCCCAAAAGTTGCTCATTGAGCAACTATTGTGCAGAATTATCTGACTTGACTCTTGGAAATCAAAAGAGAGCTAAAAGCAGAGAGAATATGCGCTTGATATTCATTAGCTGGCCAGAAACATGATTGCAAGTTAATCAACTTTATCGGGTTAACGTCTGGGCTCTTTGTGGATTTCATCTGCTTAGAACCAATGCATCTGTCATCTATAATGGAGTGAGAGAAGCAAATGCAGAATGTGTGAAACAGACTGAATTAACAAAAAAAAGAGAGTTTTTCTTATTTATGGCTGATGAAGAAGCAGTTCAAACAGTGTTCAGAATAAAGGCCAAAATGCAAGAAAGAAAATCCAAAGAATCAACAATGCAGAAAAACACACCAGGAGGCCTGACAGGCAGAACACAGCATGACGTGACAAAGGACAGAAGGAAGAGAGACTGACGCTACTGCTCAAAAAAATTAAAGGAAAACTTTGAAAATATATGAGATCTCAACGGAAAAAAAAATCCTACTTGATACAGTATCTATACTATAGCTATAAAACTATATCTATACTGGGTAAGGTGTTAGGAACTAAAGGATGCCACATCGTTTGGTGTCAGATGGACCGAAACATAATGTCTCAGAGGTGTTCTGTTGGATTTAGGTCAGGTGAGCGTGGGGGACAGCCAATCGTATCAATTCCTTCATCCTCCAGGAACTGCCTGCATACTCTTGCCACACGAGGCCGGGCATGCTCTCCATGCTCCATGCCCTTGAGACTGTGCTGGCAGACACAGCAAACCTTCTGGCGATGGCACGTACTGATGTGCCATCCTGGAGGAATTGCACTACCTGTGCAACCTCTGAAGGCTCCAGGTATCTACCAGTAGTGACACTGACCCTAGTCAAATACAAAACTAGTGAAGAAACAGTCAATAGATAAATAGGGAAAAACGTCTCCACCTGTAAAAGCATTCCTGTTTTGGCAGTTGTGTCATTGTTGCCCCTCTAGTGCACCTGTTGTTAAATTCATTAACACCAAAGCAGCTGAAAAGATCAATATTAATATTCAGTATGAATCAGGCTGGTAGTTTTGCTGCAATTTTGTTAACAAACAGACATACAAAAAACAATACCCTGTTCCCCCTCCAGGGGCAGAGTAAGAACTACCAAAATGAAACAGCACGTGAGAAATAACAAAGAAGGAAATGTTGATGCGTGAGTAAAATTAACAAAGAGGGAAAGACACAGGAGGAGAGGACAAAGGAAACATGGAGGGGACTAAGATCTCTCAACACAAACAGTAACTAAAACAATCAAAAACTGAAGGCACAGAATACTGAGGAACAGACAATACACAAAACCTGCAATAAATAAGGTAAAGAACACAGAAACCAAACAGTACTTACCATAAAACAAAGACTCTAAACTAAAAAACAAAACTTTAAAAAACACTGGGACAAACCGGGGGTCATGGCAACATCACTAAATAGCTAAAATATTTTGTTTTTCTAACAAAGAAGCTTGTGCAGAAAACTTCTCAGGCCACATAACTTTTCCCCCCCATCTGTGCTCCTGTGTGTGTTTACCTGTTTGGCAGAAGACTCCAACATGTGCTGACAGGCTGCAGTCACACTGGAAGCCATTGGCTCTCTCCACGCAGCGTCCCTGGTTCTGGCAGAGCGAGCCGTAGCTGCTGCAGTGACCTGGGCAGCCAGGTTGAACCCCTGGTGTGATCTTCGCCCTTTCCTCCAGGTCCAGAGTGACGCCATTCAGCTGCAGAGAGCGGATACAGCCCCGGAAACCTTTCTGCCTGGATGCTGTGCCTCCTGATAACAAGAAAAGAGTGCATGACATTAGCATTGCATTTACATTTTAAACATTATTGAACTAAACCCAGAGTCTCCAAAACAAAGAGGAGACAAATTTCCCTGTGCTTAGCTAATGATCTACTACAGCATGACGACATGTTGTCTTTGTTTCAGCCCTTCTCTCGTTTCTTTATGTGTTGACAGCTTCCCTTGTCATCTACAGCAGATCCACATGTCGCCTGTGCTTCCCCAGAAGCTCCAAACTGTCAAAACAGTTTTTATGAAATGACTCGATGATAAAACAGCAACGAGGCAACAAACTGTAGGTGGGAAACAGTTTGGGGGACATAACTTTTATCATCCATCTGTCTGACTGTCTAACGGGACATTCCGCAAGCTCACGTCAGTACTGCAGAAGTTCAAACCTTGTTTTCAACATTATACATTCTCTCTGACATCTTACATGGTCACCGATTGTTCACCTAGCTGAAATAAGACAACCCCTCTTTTTCTGCATAGATCACAGAGTAAATCTTTTACCTTGCTCAAGGCACTAACTCAGCAGCGCTTTACTCTCAGAGTTTGAAGGAGACGACTTCCTGTTGTTCAGCAGCAGCTTTTCACACCAGTAAGTCACTGATCTCTAGACCCTCCTCTGGGCCTCCTGTCTTTGTTCTGATTCAACTCCCATAAATGATTAAACCAGGAAAGCAACACATGATCTGAAACTTGTTTCTGACACAACATAATAGTCATTTTAATCCTTGCACACTCTCCTGGAAGCAATTGTTCTTGATTTAAATGTCTTTAATTCAGAAGAGACTGTCATCATTTCAGCTGTTACTCTTTAAATAATCACTCAAAGAGGTCAGACACTTACCGACTTCACTTGCATAACAATGCAACCCTGCGGTGGTCAGACTTCAAGTGTAGTCACATGTTAATCAGTGTTATAATCACAGCTATTGTAACACAGTTTTCTGCGTAGTGATTCAAATTAATACAATATGAAAACGCTTTTTTTTTTAAACTATAAATGTGTCCGGACCCACAAACTGTAAAATGGAAACATTTCGCACATACAAAATTCCTTTTGAAGCTTTGACCAGAAACTAGATAGAGTTTAAATTTGGATATAACTCATCAGGATGGTCACATATTTAAATCTGCCTCCTGGACTTCCTGGCAAATACAACAATATGTTTGACCCTAAATTAGAGATGTTGTTCAGGCAATTTTGTGCTTGCCATGTGACTATTTTCTTCTCAGATTCTAAAGATTTTATTAAAGAGTTTCACATGTAAAAAATGGGATTTTAGGCCCATGCTGAGAATTAAATTATAAATTACACCATGTGAGTGGAGGCCATGGCACAGTAGATCACAAATTACATTTTTATACAATCATGTAAATGTGCTGTTATTAAGATGAGGAGGAAAACCTGCCCCACTCTTTAGATGTAGACACACTTGCTGATGATCAGTTAATTAACTGCATTTCATCAGCAGCACCTGGCTTTACTCACCCTCTGAATTCCTAGGGAAGCAGTAAGGTGTACTTTTTGTTACATAAATAATGATATGGTGCAAAATGTCATGTTTTGTAGTTCATCTGAGGTTGCATTTGCAAGTACCACATAAGTACCAGATTATTGAGGCACGGCCTCCCTCTCTAAAATCTTCTTCCTTGTGATTGCAAAGTGTCAGATGCAGTGGTGTAAAGCACGCTGCCACTGGACTCTAGAGCAGTGGAAACGTGTTCTCTGGAGTGATAAATCATGATTCTCCATCTGGCAATCCAGTGGATGAGTCTGGGTTTGGTGGTTGCCAGGAGAACAGTACTTGTCTGACTGCATTGTACCAAGTGTAAAGTTGGTACAATGGTGTGGGGTTGTTTTTCAGGAGTTGGGCTCATGCACCAGTGCACAAAGCAAAATCCATAAAGACATGGACGAGCAAGTTTAGTGTGGAAGAACTTGACTGGCCTGACAGGGCTGGGATAAATTAGAGCGGAGACTGCGAGCCAGGCCTTCTTTTCCAACATCAGTGTCTGACCTCACATATGCACTTCTGGAAGAATGGTCAAAAATTCCCATAAATACGCTCCAAAAACTCATGGAAAGAATTCCCAGAAAAGTTTAAGCTGTTATAGTTGCAAAGGGTGGGCCGACATCAAATTACCCTATGGATTAAGAATGGGATGTCACTCAAGTTCATATGTGTGTGAAGGAGTAAATAGTTTTGACAATATAGTGTATTTATATATAAGTGAAAGTAAAGTCCCTTTTAAAAGAACTAAAATGACTAACAATGTCAAGCTGTGACTGATATTAATGCATTAAAGTTACAACTCACAGGTGGCCTTTTATACAGTAGTGATTTCAAATCCCCAAGAGGACGCAGGTTTGACAGTTTTAAATAAAGTTTTAAAAGGTTCCAGGAAGAAAGTCCTTTTACCAAACATTAATCAGAGCTCTGGGAGACATTCACACAGTTTAGAATTTTATGTATTTTCCAGTTATGACCATTAGTTTCAATTATTTCAGCTTCATTTATCAGAAATATTTTATCTGTTATGGTTTCCTATGACTCCGAGTACTACAGTCTACAGAGCTTCAGTCCTTTGTTTTTTTTGAAGAGATGAAGTCAGAAACAGAATGCTTCACAACAATGTTTGGTGGTAAAACAGAATGCCGTATTTCAAAGTAAATCATTATTAAATTCAGATTTAATACAAAAACTATCCAGTCAGTGAAAGTGAAATTTTAATCAGGATTCTACAAATTATAATTGTTCGCTTCCCTCAATGTTAGTTGTCAGTGCACCAAAATTAGTAACCTGCTGACTTCTCACAAAAGTGCACCTTGAGAGTCATCGTTCTCTGACATTCTTGATTTTTATTAATCTTTGACACAGTTGCTCAAATTTCCGACTGAACCTTTAAATGCAACCTTTGTCATGTCTATCTTTAAGCTGAGCTTTAAGTGCTCCACTCAGCTTTGTCATGTCAGGAGCCCCAGATGTCTGAAATACTTTATTCCACTTCTGTCTGGCAGTCAAAAGAAAAGCTTTAGTAACACTAGAAATTTTTAAATGGCACTGTGTGAGTGTAAAAGAGGTGACTGTAGCGGTGAGCAGAAAGGCATCCCTGAGGACCACCACCTCTGATCAAAGCAATAAAACAGCAGCAAGGAGAGGTTATTAGAGAACAAACCCTCCTACCAGGGAGGCTATCAGAGCAGTGAGGGTTTTCAGCAAACATCCTGCCGTACAACTTCAGCTCCAACAAGGATTATAGACTCTTCACATCAAATGGAAACGCTGCTTAAAGAAAACACTTAAAACAGCATAATGAGGGATTTGTGATGTGGAGATCAAAGCATACATCAAAGAATTGAAATGCAGATAAACTCCACCTCTGACCAAAGGAGGAGAGCTATGAATAAGACCTTCAAGAGAATTTCAGCCTCATAGCCATCAAAAATGCATCAGCTCTAACAAGACATTTTCAGGCTCTCTACTATAAGTTCTGGATCCTGTGTAATACTGCACATATGAGACCACATGAGAGTGAATAGAAATTAATTAGTGAAATGGAGATCAAAGCTGACGCGTGTTCAAGCCCGAACGCCAAGCTCAAAAAGCAAAACGCAGGAAGAAGGAAAGTTAAACTCAGAAGCGGCGAGAGATTCAACCACATATTTGACAGCACCGCCGCAGCTCTTAGAAGAGACTGAAAAGCTCGGCATGAAACCAGGATATTTTCTGAGAACAGATAAAACAGTGTACCGTAGGATGAACTGAGCTGCACGGCATGAGAGATAGCGATCAAAACAATCATCAAAAACTGCGTGGGCTGCTTATGCTGCACACATGAAAATAACATATAGATTAACGTCGCAATTACAGTGAAGCCTAAACTATTTACGTTTGATGTCTATTCCACCCTCACAGTTAAGAATCTGTGAAGTTGCAGCTGAAAGATCTCAAAGGACGGAAGCATAGAGTTTTGGTAGCCTGTCCACGACACACATTCAATTTACTCATTACTGAGCAGAAAATTTCAGATTTTTGACAAAGAATTTACTTTGTAGCATCACTGATAAACGGAGACTTACAAAATATTCATTTTTACATCTGACATTTTTTACTTGTCAATCGTGCATGTAAACCTGAAGGTAATGCATTTTTGTGTCCTTTTCATTCTTTTTAAGAATGTACCAGATTGTTGATTTGGTCAGTCCTATAATTTTTGCTGTCCCTTTTTGTTTTTTCAGTCTAATGATGACCTCCTCCACCTATAGGAACATGTATTTGGAGCTCATATTGAGAGTTCCGGTGAAAAGCTATGCAATGCCAGTTTAACACTTGGAACCAACTCCAGATCTTTGGAGTAACAAGCGAACTGGCCTCATCTGGCCATGAAACTTGTCAGGCAATTGTCCTATTACTTATGAACATCTGAAAATTTCCTTAATTCTTAAACAGTTAATGCAATATTTTTGCTACACCCCTTAAATTAAAACTGAATGTCTGCACTTTAATTACCCCTTTACTGTTTGATTTAAAATCCTCTGTAGTGCTTTAGAGTTAAAATTTCACAAATTAAGTCACTGTCCAAAAACTCCTGGACTGTATACCAGTATAGCAATTTAACCTGGCAGGAGTTAAACATGTTAACCAATTATAGTGTGCTACTCTGAGGCCTGTACTCATTAGTGAATTGCTGTCTATGTAGTATAGGTACAGGTGCGTGCTGATTTAAAATCCTCTCCTGGAATTTCAGTTTTCAAGTCTTTGTTCTGTGTATGAGGCTTATAATGTGAACTCTCCCATCAACAGGATATGAACAGATTAGTAAACACTGATATGATTTCTTTTGTTATGACTGCTTCAACATGCAGGTAACTTCTCATGTCAGGCCTACAGTACCAGTTAAAAGTGTGTCCAATGTTTTGATTGGTACTGCATGCCAATAATTAACATGATAAAACCTCACTACATCAGGTTCCCAAAAAAAAAAAAAGAGCCAAAAGAGGATTAGAAGAAAAATAACCTTGACTTGACTGGATACTGTGTACACTATACTGTCTATAACAGGACAATCTGGTGCCAATATAGCTGCATTTCGAGGGATATGTTAAGGGAAGATCAAAGGAATCCTGAAAATCCTTGTAGAGGATGGAGTCTCATCTATACACAGCACTGAAGAATAAAACGTGTGAGCATATCAGTTTGTGGATAGTGATGCTGCACAAATATACAAAGGCTTAACTGTCCAAACCAAACCAAACAATTGCTTGTAAACCTTCACAAAGGAAGTGATTTCTGCTGAGCTAATTGCCGAGCTCACTTTAAATTGCTGTGTATGGAATGGATTTTTAGCACCTCCAATACAAACAGCAAGCTGGGGATTATAAATCCATGCAAGGCAATAACACGGCTTATTAATCAAGACAATGGAATCCACTGCCTTATAAAGCAAGGCAGGATTATGGCACATAAATACAGCATACATTGAAATATGGCTTATGAATTTATACAAACCAACACAGGAGCTTATAATTTACACAATAGAACCGTTTGCCTTACAAATGTAGTCATATAAATACAATTCATGCGGTGAAACGGATTGTAAATTTAAGCACGCCAGAGCTGAGACTGGTGACTGCAAATAACTTAATATTCTGTCTTGCATACTGTGTGTACGAGGAGGGACACAGTGAGATACTGACGATTTACAGAGAAATCCAAGTGCAGCTCGACAGTCACCGAGCAAGCCCCCCCAGGAAGATGGGGATTTACATTTGATAAATACGATTTACACTTAAAATCTTATTACTAATTGTGAAGAATACTGTTCTTGCATTATAATTGGATATCTTCTGAGCCATGTGTTGTATGAGAACCCCCGTATCTTATACGGGGTTGCGATATTTCCATCTTTAAAAGCGAAAGGGTTTGCTACAAACTGAGGGATGAGAGGTGGAAATAAGGAGCCATCCACCTGTCAGGGAGGGCTTAATAAAAGCAAGATATGAGACTACAGCCATGCCGGGAGCTCTGTGGAGGATGTACTGTGGTGGTGAGAGAAATGCTGACATCAGCTTGCCCTGCTGATGTTTAGCAGCTCATGTTCAGCATCTTAATTGCAGTTTATTAGCATGTAAATATGTGCAAATTAGCACAAAATGCAAAGTACAGCTGGGGCTGAAGGGTATGTCATTAGTTTTATTTATTTATTTTAGCGTGTATTTAGTAATAAACTGGACAACAAAGTTACAGTTTTGATCTGATAATGGTGCTAAAGAAAGAGTCAGCAGATTTATACATTGCGCAGTATTTTAGCTGTGCAGTTGTCTAGCCTGTAGAGGTCTATATGTCCCACCATGGATATGCCTCCCTAGACCATCACTGACCCATCACCAAACCGATCATGCTGAACGATGTTCCAAGCAGTATAACATTCTCTTCTCTGAACCCTTTCATGTCCATCACATGGGCTCAGGGGGAACCTGCTCTGTGAAAAGCACATGGTGCCGGTGGTGGATCTGCCAGTTCTAGTATTCTATGGCAAATGCCAATCCAACTTCATGGTGCCAGGCAGTGAACACAGGACCCACTAGA
>JAVDPK010002173.1:0-10336 GCA_034780415.1 Cichlasoma orientale
TAGATGTTCCTGCATAAAGAGAAGTTAACCAGAAGGGCACTAAAACTAAGGACTGTGACCTCAGGACCAGGAAGGGTGTGTATAGGTTACTGATAAGGGAATGGTCATCTGGACCACTTCTACAACCTACAGGTCACATCATGGTCACACACTCCGTAGCTGAACACATAAGAGGTAAAAGTAAAATTTTCCATAACAATATGAAAAGGATTTAAAAGCGTGATATGTGCCCTTTAAGTGTTATCACATTTTTATTCCTGCTACACTGAGCCACATTCTGAACATTTTTTTTTCATCTTGCAGAAGCTGATAATGCTGCCATTCCATTTATCTGGGGTGAAACCAAAAAACTAGATCCCAGGTAAGTCTTGTTCTTTTTGCATCAGTGCTGTACTTTGGCTGGTTCTCTAGTGTAATGAATTTTTATTTATTTTTTCTCCCACAGAGAGGAGATGAGGCCAACCAGCAACCTTGGTCCCAGTTTTAGGTCACCCAGCAGTCTGCCATGGTCAGGTTTTAAGTAATAGAAGTTTAGTGCAATTCCAGATAACTCACTAAGCCTAATGCCTATGTGCATAGGCAGTTCTTTTAATTGTGTTCTTAATAGTCTTTAATAATCCCATTTTTTTTTTTTTTAAACTGATGCATGCCTTGAGTTCAATGTGACATGTCCCTTTTTTTTTAATGTCATGCATCCTCAATAAAGCCTTTTTATGTGAGGAAACTTGTGGTTGAAAATTAATCGCATGCTGTGCACTTAAAGACTAGCACTTTAAAATCTAGAAGGTGAGTAAGTGTCTTGCAGTAAGTGCAAACCTAAAAGCAAAACTGATAGTGTAACGTCTGTGGGGGAGGAGCTTCTTTTGCAGTTGGCCAGTAATTTGGGTCAGCAAATTGTACACTTTCAGATTTGGTGTTAACTTGCAGTTGGTTAATTCTATAACCATGCCAATTGAATTTGGTAAGTGCTACAAAATGGCAGTCCATAAACTCTTGATGGCATTACCAAATGGCCAGACTCCCGGCCCCGCCCCCTTTAGACATTTGGGGCTGTTTCATCATTACACTGACTGGCTCCTTAATTAGTTTCACCAGATTTCACCAGATTGGACACTCTTGACGTCAGAACTGGATGGACAGATTCAATGCTGGAAATGTTGCTCAGGTTTTGGGGCTATATTGGCATGATCATTGCTGCAGATTTGTTGGTTGCACATCCATAATTTTGAAGCTTCTGTTCCACTACATCCCAAAGGCACTGATGGATTGAGATCTGGTGACTGGAGGTGATTTGAGTACAGTGAACCCTTTCCTGTGCAAGAAACCAGTTTGACATGATTTGTTCTTTGACCTGGCAGTCTCCTGCTGGAAGTGGTTATTAAATGGGCACACTGTAGCCATAAAGACATAGCATTTCCAGATCAGCTGTTTTTGAAATACTCAGACCAGCCTAACGTGCGCTAACAACCATGCCACATTGCTTAAATCCCCTTTATTCCTCTGTTCTGATCAGTTTGAAATTCAGCAGATTAGCTTGTCTACATGCCTAAATGCATTTGGATTAGACATTTGTTAATGAGCAGAAAATGATGCATAAGGTTTGTCACATGCATCTTTATTTTAAGGTGATCAAGATGGAAGTTTTTATAATGGAGGTTAAAAGAATAAAAACTCACTGATTATCCAATAAGCTCTGAATGTCTCTCTGACTCCTCCCCTCCTGCTGCACCTGAACCACCTTTCTGACACTCCAATTCATTTCCTCATCCATAAAGTGGCTGTCAGAGGAGCAAATTAATCTGCAGACATTTGTTTCTACAAGCGCTGAAGTTCCAATTATATGTTCATTATTTTTGTGCGTAACATGAAGCTTTTACAGTTCACTGATCAACAGGCTGTGAGCACAGAGACAGCGATGATACGGATTTATGAGCGCAGCTGTCAGACTGTCGGTCAGTTCCTCTGAAACATTTACTGTAGTTACTGTTACATCACACTGATCTGTATGAAGCTTTAGACACGGAAGACACTTTGGATGGAAAAATGTCTGGATCTTTAAGTGAAAATGAGGCTGAAATTATCGTAAGACTTGGAAACTGAACTAAATGGATTTAAAGTGACTTGCCAGCATTTTGAAAGTTACAGTGTCTGAAATTCAGAGTATGAATCTCAACATATTTTCCACTGAATCACCTAAATCAGTGATCATAGGCTCTATAACTGATCCGCAACTCGTGTCCGAGTCCACCTTCACAGCAGGAGGATTGACATGGATCAGAATCACAGATTCAGACCGGATAAGGTCCAGATCCAGCTCAGGCTCCAGTCATTTTCCAGCTCATCCAGTCTGGATCCGTTCATAATGGGTTCATTTTCCCAAACACGATCTGCGTTCTTTAATTGAAATGTCTAAACCTCCCAAAGCTGTACTGAAATATTCAAAACCTATAAAGCTGAAACATTCATTATAACATGTTTGCCTTTATTGATAAAACTTTACAGTCATTACAGATTTGAAAAGCTGCTCTGAATATTTTCAGCTAAATATGAAACTCTGACCTTTAAGAGCTCTGCTATGGCTGTCAGGGTCGACATCTATCAGCGAAGCTGCTCCTTAACTCGGGCCACTCCATAACTTTAATTTGGCTGGCCTGGAACCAAGATGCTGCTGACTTGTGTTTGGGGTCATTGCCTCTTCAGCATAAGGCAACATGACCTCTTCAAGTATTTTGCAAACTGATCCATGATCCCTGGTATGCGATAAATAGGCCTGACACCACAGTAAAAGAAATATCCCCATATCATGCTTGCACCACCACGTTTCACTGTCTTCAGAGTGTACTGTCGTTTGAATTCAGTGTTTAGTGTTCAGTGTCTGACAATCTTACTTTCATCAGTCCAATTTTTCTCAGGTTTTCAGAGAGAAATGCATGTACAACATGTATTGGCTCCTTAAAAAAGGGCCACCTGATTGACACCTGTTTTTTCACAGAATGAATGACCTCACTGATTGAACTCCACACTATTATGTTGAACACCCCTCCTCAATAATTATTCAATTACACAGACTCAGGAGCATGCACATCATGAATGTTGGTTTTCTGTGACTCTACTGTTAATTGTTTGCCATGTAGTAACATCATTTCTACAAAAAACAGTGATTGATCTGGTTAGTCAAGTTCTATTATTTTGAACACAACTGTATACTGAATGTATGCCTGTAGTATGGTTCCATGTGGATTGGAGAAAATTAAAAAAAAAATCAAAACTTTTTCACCCAATTCTTTTATTTTTAAGTCATTAAATATGTATGCTGTACGGTCATTCCACCCTTGAAAAAGAACTGTTTAAAGAAATCATTAAAAGCCCAAAATTTACCATGACATTCCTGCACGAGTGTATGAACTTCTGACTGCAACTTTTATATTAACTATCATCATCTGACCACTGGATGGCACTATTTATCAACGTTCTACTGACACATTCACTATTTCTGTATACCTTGCCATCCTTTTGAAACTCCTTGATTATCACCTTTGGATTGACTTGTCTCCTCTCATTGTTAGACATGTTTAATACGAGGGTTTTCTAGGTAGAAAATTTAACATTGACATTAACTTTGTCTTGTATGCAAAGCCCTTGGATAAGTGAGCTCAGTTACAAATGTCATAATTCAAGTGTGCGGGGCAGCCTGCCAGCCCACTCTGTCTTATCTAAGTGGTATTATTGATTTCATTTGATGACTGCCTATTTTAGTTGTGGCTATTATTAGAAATGTCCACAGGGGGCTGTACACTGCTCTGTGACCATCTCTAAGAACAGGTGACTAAAGGAAAAACCTGACCCCTATCAGAAAGGTGATCTGGGCTCTCTTATGCAGTGGAGGAACATTTTGCTCGCATGTTTTCTCTCCCTGAAACATGCCAACTGGATCGCTGCAGATCAATACAAAGTTTATAGTACTTTAAGGTAAAGGATGGGATTGTGACCTACAGACCTCCTATGAATCTGTTACTACCTGTAAGAGTGTTTATGGTGCAACATGAAGATGCTTGCGTTGACTTTGAACTTATAAACTTGTCACTAAGCAGGCTTAATGTCACACTGTTGCTTGATGTCATTGTGTAGTAACCACAAGAAACTAATAGGAGCCTATGCTGGCTATCAACATAACTTGATAAAGAGTCTTCTTAAAAAAGGGGGGTAAATTAAAATGAGCCAGTAATATAAATAGCTCTTCAGATGTTCTCTGATTTCTTGATACTGCAGGTGCGCCTGTCTAAGGTTTCTTGAATATTTTTAGAAAGTGATTTTAACATGGACTAAAACTTCAGATTTTTATTAGTACTCTGTGTTCAGTGTCTTGGTCGCTCATCAGACATAAATCTGACTATTTCAAGTCTCCTATTTTAATTCAATTCAGTTTTATTTATATCGCACCGGATCACAACACCTCAATGTGATTTATATTCTAAGGTAAAGACCCTATAATAATACAGTGAAAACCCTAACAAAGACAACCCCCCTATGAGCAAGTACTTGGCCACAGTGGGAACAAAAAACTCCCATTTAAAGGGAAGAAACTCAGGCAAAACTAGGCTCAGGGAGGGGCAGCCATCTGCCATAACCAGCTGGGGGTGAGGGGAGGGAGACGGGACAAAAGGCATGCTGTGGAAGAGAACCAGAGATTAGTTATAACTAATGATTAAATGCGAAGTGCTGTATAAACACACACGCAGTGAAAAAAGGTGAATGAAAAGGAAACAGTGCATCATGGGAAGCCTAGGCCTATTGCAGCGTAGCCAACAGGGTGTTCATATAGCTCATAGTTAGGGGTGATCCAGCCCTAACTATGAGCTATATGATTAATTTTTATTTTAGAGTGATCGTGAGCTTTATAAAAAGGAAAGGTTTAAGCCTCTTTTAAGTGTCCCAAATCCAAGCTGGGAGCTGGTTCCACAGAACAGGGGCCTGAAAGCGGAAGGCTCTGCCTCCCATTCTACTCTTAAATACCCTAGAAACCAGCAGTCTGAGAGCGAAGTAGGGTGACATGGTACTATGAGGTCTAGGTGGGGGCCTGATTATTCAAGGCCTTGTATGTAAGAAGAAGGATTCTAAATTCAATTCTGGATTTAACAGGGAGCCGGTGAAAAGAAACCAATATGGGAGAAATATGCTCTCTTTCTAGTTCCTGTCAGTATTCTTGCTGCAGCATTTTGGATCAACTGAAAGCTTTTCAGGGAGCTTTTTTATGACAATCTGATAATAATGAATTACAATAGTCCAATAGTAATAAATGCAACCAGTTTTTCACAATCACTCTGAGACAGGATGTTTCTAATTTTAGAGATATTGTGCAAATGCAAGAAAGTGGTCCTAGATATTTGTTTAATATGCGCATGGAAGGACATATCCTGGTCAAAAATGACTCCCAAGATTCCTCACAGTGTTACTGGAGGCCAAGACTACGTATTTAGTTAGATACCATGTTTGTAGAGCCACATACAGTAACTTCAGTTTTATCTGAATTTAGAAGCAGGAAATTAGAGGTCAAAAAACATTCCCGCAGTATCATCTGGCTTTATGGATAGAAGCTAGGCATCATCAGCATAGCAATGAAAATGTATGCTATGCCTTCTAATAATATTGCATAAGGGAAGCATGTATAATGTAAATAGAATTGGTCCTAGCACAGAACCCTGTGGAACTCTACAATTAACCCTAGTGTGTGAAGAAGACTCCCCATTTACTGTACATGAACAAACTGGAGTCTATTAAATAGATATGATTCAAAGCACTGCAGCACAGTACCTTTAATACCTATGGGATGCTCTAATCTTTGTAATAAAGTAGTATGGTGAGCAGTAGAATGCTGCACTGAGCTCTAGCAGAACAAGCACAGAGAGTGCAGTGAGGATGTAACACTATTAAGGAGCTAATCAATCTCTGTGGGAGTAGAGTTTAGGTAGCTGCTCTGCATTGTGTTGGTACATGGACTGAAGACGACAACAGTGGAGCTCCAATCCCTTCCATGGCCACAGGAGTATAAAACCAATCACCTCAGCTTACAGGCTGCTTCTGCAAACATTTGTGAACGAGTGGGTCGCTATCAAGAGCTTAATGAATTCCAGTGTGGTGCCATGATAGGATGCCACCTGTTCAACAAGTCCAGTCGTAAAATTTCTTCCCTACTAAATATTCTACAGTCAACTGTTAGTGGTAATACAACAAAGCAGAAGCAACAGCTTCTGCTTAGTGATATACGGAGATACCCCTACTATTAATATTTCCAGATTATCGTTTATATATCCACATTTAAACAGCTTTAAATTTTGTCCTTCAGCATAATTGTGCCATTGCTATTTATTAGCAACAAAACATTACTGATTAAAACCCATTCTCCTTCATTGAGAAATCTGATACCAAATCAATATTTACACTCCTGCCAGCTGGGAACATAAAATGAACCTAAGTAGCTTTGTTCCAGACTCAGTAAAAGGTGAAGCACCGCTAATCTCCTGGGGCGAGGAAAAGAATAAGAGGAACTCCTGCTCTTTTTCCATTCAAATGGGTTTATTTAAATACGTCTAAATATGGCATTACATGGGTGATATCAGCGTTTAAGTCAACAAAGGTGTCAAACACATTTTAATTTAGTGGCCACACGGAATCCAATTTGATCGCATATTGGCCAGATCAATAAAACGATTGAATATTAATCTCCAAAAAAATAAATCTTCAAGTTTTCCCCTTCTTTTAGGATGAAGAACGACAGGTCTGCTGAATCTTTCTTCACTATGGTTTGTCATTACTAGGGCTTTAAAAGTGACAACAATTGAGACCTTTGGCTCAGATGAAGCTCAACCACGCTCCCATTCTTAACAAATTTGACCAGGAAATCAATGTTTCCTGGCCCCACGTCCCCTATCTTGAAGATGGGAACCACAACCCCAGCCTGCCAATCCAGTGACACCACCCCACATCTCCACGCGATGTTGCAGAGACCCGTCAACCAAGACAGCCCTACAACATCCAGAGCCTTCAGGAACTTCAGGAACTCAGGGTAAATCTCTGCCACCCCAGCGGCCCTGCCACCAAGGAGTTGTTTAACTACCCAGGCCAGTGATGAGCGAGTTGTCTCCCTCGTCCCCAGACTTCATCTACAGACGGCGTATCAGTGGGATTAAGAAGGTGCAAAAAGTATTCCTTCCACCACCTGACTATATCCTCAGTTGAAGACAGCAGCACCCCACTCGCCACTATACAACGTGTGACTAGAGAACTACTTTCTCCTCCTGAGTCGCCCGATGGTTTGCCAGAATCGCTTCGAGGCACTGTACAAAAAAAAAAGAAGAAGAAACCTTGAATGGTTGAGCGTGTTGAAGCTTTTGAGTGTTACAGTAAATTGATCAAAATTCTATTAAAATTATTTTAATTTAAACTAATTTGAGGACATCTGTAACTCCATTATTTACGCGAGTAGATGAAAAGCCACTTATCACCGTGTTCTTACTCTTGTTCATCTGTTGCACAACAGATTTTATTTCACTTCTGGTCCAATGAGACCCTTATGAAGTTCTTCACACTGCCTGCAGAACATTCTGCGAGCTTCAAGCATGCCTCTGAAATGGAAACCTTTCCATTGGTCTCCTTTTAGAAATTTAAATTTTCTCACAGACACGAGGGACGTGCATAGTGTGGGCTCTGGATTTGTCTGAAGCTTGTTCATCTGTTATCACTGGCAGTCTATCAAGGCACATTCAAGTTACTCTCACATTCCCCAGTTTCAGCCCAAGTGAAATGAGTAGATCATAAGAGAGTTCTCCTATCTACACTATCTTTATCACGCGCCTACATTTGTTAATCAGAGTGATGTTGATTTTACCTAGTGTCTTCTTGCAAGACTCTTTAATTTGCAAGTTATATAATCTACCAACTTGTGTAATAAGAGACATTACCATACCAGACAGAGATATGAGAATCTGTAACTCATAAAGAAACATTAGACGTGCACAGTGGAGGACAACACGTACTGAGGGTCTACCCCACAGTGTGCATTACAACATTACAAAATGTACTGAGTCACTCATGACACAGTGTTGTAATGCAGATCGTGGACTGCATTCTAAATTTACAAATCTGTTTTTAAAATAAAATTTAAAAAAGAAAACATGACCTGACATGACATGAACAAAAGCCATTTATTATTTAAGAACTGGCCATAATTGAGCAGGGTCTCGAATATTTTACAGCTGAAAAATAAACCTGTATGGTGCACAAACTCTGTAACGGAGGGTGTGGTGATTTTTTGATCGTTGTACATGCAGATGCTGACATATTTTTAGCCATACAAGCTGCCTGTGTGTTTCCTTGAGCTGTGAGGGATCCTTCACGCTCAGTGTGGCAGTTTCCATGTGTCACTGCAACGCTTTGGTCCAGACTCAATCGGCTCAACAATGGAAGGACAGCATTAAAGTTTAATATGTGGGTCTGCTGTCTCCACACGATAATTTATCGTAAAGGTTACTCTATTTTTTAGGGTTTTTTTTGAAGTGGATTTCATGCATGTCTTCCTTTGATTTGATCTAACTTTGGTTTTCAACTCTCATCTTGTTTCGTCATCGGGTCAAAAAGGTCTCCATCCCCTCAGTGCTACATCTGCCTTTCGTGCTCCTGCCCGACTGTTACTAATCACTGATGATCCAGAGCCTCTATACTGCTCTTTAGTTTCCACATGCTTAATACTTATTTTACTTTTATTGATCTGCGTGTGTTTTCATGTGTATGTGTTTTTGGCTCAACTGGGAAGTAACTTCCATTGTTTTTAAATGTGCTCTATACTATAAATAAAGTGGCTTGATTTGATCAGCTGGTACACTTGAGTAATCTTTTCATCCATACTTGATCGTCTATTGTGGCAATTCTTTTCACCTGTAACACAACTTCAAGCATTATGAGGTTCATGCGTATGTTGACATACACTCACACACGCATGCATTATACAGTGATGAAGTAGTCTGGGTTACTTGAGACCGAACTGAGAATTATACCAGCTTCTAAAAACAGATCAGCACATATCTGGGACAGAAGTGGGTGGAGGGGGTTCAGTTTTGATTGGTATGTACTGATCTGTTGCCAAAGGAAGAAGCTCATCTTGACTGAGGTCAAAGAGTATAGGAGCAATAAATCAAGAATTCCTCGACTCAGTTTAGCAGGCTGCTTTCTCAGCAGGATACAGTGACAGAGAATTCAGCACACTGCAAAATAAGAAATCACATTCAATTCAATTTTATTTATATAGCACCAAATCACAACAAACAGTCGCCTCAAGGCGCTTTATATTGTAAGGTAAAGACCCTACACATTAAAGCAGACAAAACACAAGTGAACTAAATAAAACATTTTCAGCAGTTGGACAGCACAGGTGCTGCAAATACAACACAACCAAAAAGATAAACAAGCTGTAAAATTCAAAACAAAACCAAGCATAGAAACTGTTACAAAACGCTGCAAGTAGCAGCAGTAGATGACAACATAAAATGTCATGTGATGAACCCAGCGGCGGTTACCATCAGGGTCACCAAGTGTTCCTCTTTATGTTGGACTGCACTTCTCAGTCGAGACTGAAGACGTCACCTGGATGAGTGACGAAGAGTTTCTCCCACTGAAAACGCTACATCCAGATGAACAGAAACAACTTTCCGGAATTTCCTTAGCTGGATGATTGAGCATGCATCAAGATGTTTTAAAGTTCTTTTTACCCTTGTTCTCTCTACTTACTGAGGGAATTATGAATGTTGCTGTGTCCCTCGCTGTCTTGCATAAACATTCTTTGGTCTGCAGTTAGTTCACTGGGATCTGGCACCCTAGTTATCATGAATTGTATATAAAGGAAAGATGTGGGTTCTGTGTCTGATAAGTCAAGCCAGGGTGGAAGTGCCCTAACCCTGCATTCTTTTTAATAGCAGGAGGTGATGATTGGAATAAATCCAGTCCTATAAAAGTCTATGGGAAATAACCCAAATGCTAACTTCAATTCAAGTGAATTCAGTTTTAATTATATAGCGCCAAATCACAACAAGCAGTCGCCTCAAGGCGCTTTATATTGTAAGATAAAGACTATACAATAATTACAGATAAAACCCAACAATCATAACTACCCCCGATGAACAAGCAGTTGGTGACAGTGGGAAGGAAAAACTCCCATCTAGCAGGAAGAAACTTCTGGCAGAACCAGGCTCAGGGAGTGGCAGTCATCTGTCGTGAGGGGAGAGAGACAGGACAAAAGACATGCTGTGGAACTTCCACAGCATGGGGGTGCCTTATTGGGGGGGGG
>JAVDPK010002173.1:10346-25702 GCA_034780415.1 Cichlasoma orientale
AGCATGGGGGTTCATTATACCCCCCCCCCCCCCCCCCAAGGATCAGGATCTGATCCAGCCCTAACTATAAGCTTGATCAAAAAGGAAAGTTTTAGGCCTAATCTTAAAAATAGAGAGAGTGTCTGTACCCCAAATCCAAACTGGGTTTGGTTTCACAGAAGAGGGGCCTGAAAGCTGAAGGCTCTGCCTCCCATTATACTCTTGAGTATCCCAGCAAAGTGCTCTATTGGGGCGATACGGTACCAATAGAGCACTGCGAATGCAAGCGGCAGAAATGAGCTTCCTCTGAAGGGTGGCTGGCCTCTCCCTTAGGGATAGGGTGAGGAATACAGCCACTCGGAGGAGGTGGCTGGGGAGAGGGAGGTCTGGGCTTCTCTGCTTAGGCCCCTCAGATGGATGGATGGATGGATGGATGGATGGATGGATGGATGGATGGATGGACGGATGGATGGACTGCATGTTTTTAAAGAAAACGTGCAGTTAATATTAGTTTCATATACATACAGTGACAATCAGACAGACACCTGCATTCATGGTGGAGGTATTGCACCACTCACTCAGCTTCCACCATGCAACAACTTCTTTAAACATTTACCACTGAATAGCAATGACTGATATTTTCAGAAGGTTTATCCAAGATTATTTTGTTGCAGTTTAAGCTCTGAGTGACGTCCACCCTTTTGCACATGTCCTAAGTGTGTGGTGGTGGCTGCATGCCAAATGCACAGCCTGGACATGACTTTGTAGCTGAAACTGGGGGCAGTGTTTGTATAAGGGGCTGTAATTACAGTAAGACAGGCAGCAGTGATGCAAAAAGCCAGCTAATGCAAAATGAAAACTATTGGTTTAGTTTCATAGTTTCATTATATCCCAACACTGCCTAGCCTAAACAATAAAATAATTCTAAATATTCAGAGTAAAGACAGCAAAGGCATTCAAAATATGCAGTTGTACATTTTATTTCATGTTTAGCTGCAGCAGAAGAGAACATCTTTGTACATAAAAATGACCCAACTGTATAAGACAGTTCATGTGGCAACAACACCAGAGATTAAAACAGATATAAAATTACATTTACAAACCAGGCCAGTGTGTAAGACTGTACTGGGAAATACACAGTATGTTAGCTGTTCAGAGTAAATTCATGATACATGAACTGTACTACTGAATAATTCTGTAAGTAATATTGGCTATTTTAATACTGGAGCTAAAGATATCACATTAATGCTTTGTTGCTTATATCATTCAAATGATGGCGCAGACCTTATTTGCATTCACTTTGTAACTGGAAAAGTCCAGTCATCTTCCCTCCATCTGAAATGTTTCCATTCATGGAACGCTGTATGTAAACAGTAAACATTCTAATTCCATTTGGAAAGATTACAATTTCCAAATCAAGTAAAGAGTCATGTGATGGCTCCAAAAAAAAAAGTGACTTATAAAAGTTTTATTACTCATTCAGAAGTTGCACTTTACTTCTGATATTGCATAATCCCTAAGGATTGCTTTTCTTCGTAGCTGCATGCAGTTTTACTTTGCAACCTGGAGTATGAGCATTCAGTCTGTTTTCCTTGGCTCTTAGATCATCTCCAGATTTCACATCACAGATGGCGTATCACACGCTCAAAATGGAAGCGTGTCCAGGAATATTTTTTCCACGATCGGTGGCGGAGGAACAAGGTCTTCCAGTTTAAGGTAAAAGATGCGCTGGAGGCCTTGAGTGCACAGAGTCCTGAGCTCAGGCAGCTTCCCGAGAAGTCTGGATAAATAATTGGGCCGCAAAGAGTCAGAGCCACAGCCAGAGACGTGATCTTTAAGGCAGGTGATGAGCTGGTTCTGCAGGTCTTCCACACGTTTTGGCTCCTTAAGGCCATGTCGGTCTGAGGGGGGAAATAAGAGAATTAAGCCTTCATTTATGTGACTTCAACAAAATAAACACATTGATAATATTCTAAAAACTGTGAATAAAACTGATTAATAAATAAAACTGTACATAAAAATGATTAAAAAGCATAATTAATTAAATGACAACTTTTTAGATAATCTGTCATATATAAAGGAAACTGCACAAGCATGATAAACACAAATATAATGGTATCATAGATCGTCCCTCTTTGAAACTGTGGACTCTATAATGAAAACTACACGAAACAAATTATATTTGGCGAATGAGTTAGCTGTGTAGATGCTGCAGCACGGTCCCTTGGTTTTGAATGTAAACCTTCATTGTGGTTATATTTAGGTCAGCTGTGATATATGATAGCTTGTCATACACCTGTCGTGTCAGTCCTGTATTGTGTAACTTGAAAAGGATTCCTTGTATACACTGCTGTCAGCTGATGAAGCTAAATACAGTATGGAGGTATATATTTCTTACCAGCGATTATGACGAGGGCTGTGAGACAGGAGAAGGAGGAAATGTCAAGCTTCATCCGATGGAGATTTTGGGAAAACTCCAAGATGGAATCGATCCAATCGCCAAAGCCCCGCACGCACTGCGTTTTATGAAGTACGGCCCCATTGCAGAAGATAAGCTTCTCCATTCTAGGATCAGACCTGCAGAAGAAAAATGCCCGTTGTTAGCTGTATAAAATATTTCAAGAATGTTCAGAGTAAAAGTACGTTTTAAAAGCGGTTGCACTCACCGAAATGCAAGACGCAGGATGAAGAGTTCAACGAATGCTGATTCGAGCAGCAGTTCCTGATCCTCAGGGCAGAACTCAGAAAAACCTGGGATGCTCTTCGCCCACCTCTTGATAACCTCCATGGAGGCTGTAAGCAAGTCATAAAATTGTCTGATGTCACTGGCGTCCTCTTTCTGGTTCAGGCTGACATCCATCTCAAGATACTGAAATTAAAAAAAGTACAGACATTAAGATAAATGCATCACTTTATTTTTGTACTAAAGATTATTCCCAAAGAACTGGAAAACGATGGGAAATTTCATTTTCTTACCTTGGAATAATCCAGCGTCCCAACGCTGGGGTTTGAATCAATATGGGCCCTCACAAGTGAGGCGATCATGCTCACTGGAGACACAGTGGCTGTTACATCATGAACAGTTTTAGGCTTGGAAGGTAAGCGGCCTCTTCTTCCTTTCAGGCTATCAGTTCTGACAACTGTAAAAAAATAAATAAAAAAAAGGTGGCATCAGCTGTTACTTTAGGAACAATGTTAGCATCCTTTCCCACCATGAATCGTCTGTGATTGCACTGAGCTCACCTTCTCTGACCATGCCTACAGTTAGACACTTCTGAAAACGGCAGAACTGGCATCGATTCCTTCTCCTCTTGTCCACGGGACAGTCCTTATTGGAGAGGCAAACATACTTGGAATTTTTCTGCACAGTACGCTGTAAAAGACAAAGAAGAAACCCTCTTAACTCAAATGGCACAAAACATTCATTTAGATAACATCTGTTTCCAAATAGATGATTTGGCAGAATAGAGAGATCAGATCTTATTACTTTGAAAAACCCTTTGCATCCCTCGCATGTGCGAACTCCATAGTGATGACAGGAGGCGTTATCCCCACATACGGCGCAGCAGCCCTCATTTCCACCTGGACTTTTCAGCTTGGGTGATAAGCTTCCAGCATCCAACTGATCAGCACCATCCAGGCTGCATGCTGGCTCCATCTCCAAGGTGGGGAAGCTCAGCGTAGATGGGTGAGGATGGGTCAGGGTGAAAGCATCATGATCTTGTAAGTGTGGCTGACCCAAATGAGACATTTCCTCCACAGATCTTGCACCAAATGTAAAGAAAGATGGTGCATGTGGTGCTGATGTCTCCTCAGCTGCCCAGTATCCTGGACTGGGTGAATATGGCCCGAAGGCTGAATCCCAAGTGGAGGCGTGCTGACCCTGAAACCCAGGGGTCGAAGGAGCCGAGGCTGATGCAGGGCTGCCAAAATAATCTGACCCGGGGGGTGACACAGATTCATCAGGGTAACTCAGCATGAACGGTCCAGGGTAGCAACCGTAAACTTGGAGCTCATCGAGCTTGAAAGGAGTGTCTTGCACTGAAGATGGAGTGACATGGGCAGAAGTCGTGGTAAACTGGCATGAATATGCATCAAACTCTCCTGCAGGAGTGCCCATCAGGGAACCGACGCCTGGCACGGATGGTGCAGAGAGGTGCTGGTCTAGCGGGTTACTCATTTCCACAGCCAGCCTTGAGATAAAGTCTGTATTCTGAAACTCTGAGCTGCCGAGGTTGTTCTCACTGGGCTGAGATCCATGCTGGGGGTATATGCAAGTCATGGCTGCAAGACTGAAAAACACATAAAATAAGAATATTAGAGGAGATCATTAACTTCATCCAACCTTCAAGCCTTTGCAAGTTAACCGGCTGTAACACAAGTGGAAAACACTATTTCTCCAGAGGGCCACTTTGACTTAGACAAAGTAAGTGAAGGGCCACACATTAGAAAACAGAATGAAAAAATAGTTACAGGTTACAATAAAAGTATTATTATCAAAAAGAAATAATCACACAATACTATAGACAGTTAAATTGGACATGCACCACTACAAAGGTGAATTACACTGCAGTGGAATCATGTCAACAACAGTCCAAACTATTTATAATGCAGCCCACAACTAATGATGAAATTCCCCTGTGGAATAATCAATATTAAATAAAGATAATAACATAAATAGTATATAATAAAATAGATCATAGATAGTAATAAAATAAAAAAGATGTAAAAATTTGCAGCATAATTATTTCCTTGTTTCCTGTACGAACCTGACTTGTTACTCCCTTATTTTAGTGTACCTTCCTTTAAGTAGTTGTAGGTAAATATAATTACATTATAATTTCAAGTAAAACATATTGAAATTCTATTTAATTACAGGGGAATTATGCCCTTAATCGCAGGCCATAATATTTATTTCCTTTTTAAGAGTTTTGGCTGCATTTTGCCCATGTCTGCTGTAGGTTTCTGCAATGACTGGCTTTGGCCTGGATTTCTCCGCTTTTTAAGCACCAGTTTGATAACACACTAATTAACACACCGTATGCTTCTTTAAAGCACAGCACCTGCAGATACACAGACAGTCTTAAAACAAGATTAGACCATAATGCAGGACCTTCTTGAAACCTTGTGCAAATCCATATCCTCTAAAGTTACCCGCCACACAGTGAACCTCGAAGGATTTAAAGAGCCCGGCTTGAAGAGAATTAGACATCCTTCGTTACTGGAGAAGGTTATCTGCTTTATTTGTATATTAGTCGTAGGCTATATATAGTCGCGCCTGCAAAGTTCACTGAGGTTGACTTTCAGGGATGGGCGCAATGCCAACACATGAATCACATGTTATATACTACGATACAGTGGAGAAGGCTGATGAGGCAACCTACTTGACATACTTATTCCAAGCGAAGCCTATATTAGTGCAGATGTAAATAAAGCAAAAAGACACTAAACTGTATTTGTGCAACTATCATTTCAAACACCATTTCTTATAAAAGGCGTGTAAAGAATTTGCTTTCATTCTAGTTTAAAGTTTAAAGTTTTGCTGTCAGTTTAAGTGTCAGTAGCTTATTGCTGCAGCCGTTACACTGAAGACTAAAAAAAAAAGAAAAAAAAAAAAGACTTCCCGCATTCAAGTCTATTGTATTAAAGATGATTAATCCTCGTTCTCACCTGTTTGGTCCGTCTACAAATGTTATGAGCGGTCTGTATTCCACAAGCGACCATGTGTCATCTTCTGTGTCTCTCAGCTGAGAAGCAGTCCCTGAGCTCTGGTCCCGGTAACACTTTTATGCGATTGGCTTCACTCTACCCATGACGCCAAAGGTTTCCATCAAGGGCGGGGAGATTTCCAGTCTGCGGCCAATCACAGCGCCGATCGAGAGATGACGCACTACGGGATTCCGTTGACGCGCGTACAACGAAGAACCGCAGCATTGTCTCACACACACACACACACATACGCATACACAGGCACATACACACAAAGGCACTTACACATGGCTAAATTAAACTTTACAAATACAAATAAAAGTCATTCTGTGCAAGCAAATGCTGACAATCGACTCACCACAAGTATGTCTTTGTTATAGTCTGGTATGTTTTACAGATTATTGGTGGAAAAACTGTGATTTTATCATTTACAAACAGGAAGTTGCAGATGTTTTTCTATTCCTGTGTGAGAGAAAGCAAAATCTATTTTAAGCCTGCTGTCTTTTAGTAAGAATGATGAAGATACTGCTGAGAACTACATTTTATCTGGCATGTATAGGGCCATCAGTTGTTCCACTTTGTGTGGTACTGCACATCCTCCCACCTATAGACGGATTACTTCAAGGACAAAGCAGGCGCATATGTAGGGCCCTGGAGCCATTGGGGATGAGCCACATTTTTCACTGTGGTTTGGATTCAAGTTTGTCTTCAAATCCTTAATATGTATATGTTGTGCTGCACCTGGCATGTAGAGAAGAAAGCTGCATTGTGTCTACTATTCGACCAAACTCAGTGTGCTTACGGCGGGCATATGCAGTGCATACTCTTTGCATGAGCAGGTAGGCAAGCCATCATAATCCATTCATGCTCCTGTCTCACATGAGATACTTCCCCTCATTTTTATTGCCTCTTTTTTTTTTTAGCCACATATCCCACGAGAAACATGCAGATCTCTGGATGCATTCTTAGCCAAAAATGATTAACAGACAGAACAACAGCTGAAATAACAGTTATCAGTTTAAAACATTTCTGCAACAGGAAAAGGTGAATGAATGAGAGCGCAGAGACGGAATTTGGCTTGCATTTATGCATAGAAGTGGGCAGAAATTTAATTTTAAAAACAGCACAATTTTCTTTCATATTCTAAATACCAAACCTGTAACCTGCATAATTTATGTTTATCCATTGAGTTAGATATATCAACATTTCAGACGACCTCTCAATATTAGTAATGCTTCCCACACTGTACCACACAGACATACTCTTTGCCCCACATTTCGTTTGCTAGCATGTGTGCACCTAATACCTTAGTGTGGTAATCACGTAAAGTTGAAATTAATATTTGAGTAAGAGTGAAAACAGCCCTGAGAGTGCCACGTGTTTGTACTGATTTCATTGACAGCCCATGCCTTTGACACATAAGCCTTTATGTGTGTGCTGGTGTGTTGATTTGAGGTCCAGTTGTAACGAAGGTCACTGTCAGAGCCTAGTTTTGAGATCACTGTTGTTTTAGTTTTGTGCTTCTGTGTCACATATTGCTAAATAAAATTATATCCAATTACCAAAAATGCAGTGATGCTGAGTACTATAAAGCAGATAAAAAATGTATACCTTGAGACCAAGAAGTACTGTGGGTTGTAAGTGATAATTGTTGGCTTATAGTCTTTACTCATATGAGACTCTCCTGTCCACCTACACCAGTTCATTTAAGGGCACATTTAAGAGGTGTTGCTGAACTGCAGCAGTGTGTAGTCCTCTTGCGTTTCTCTCGTTCTCGCTCCTCCACTCAGAAACTTCAACTATGACCATTTAGAAACCCGTGTGTATATGCACACTCATTGTCTTCTGAGGCGTTGTGTGAGACCCCTTTGCGTCACATCTCCTCCCACCTACACTCGTGTTTCCTCAGAACGTTTTTCACTAATGATTTTCTCACTGTCAGTCATAGTTCTGTTGCCACATGGTAGGAGGAGCTTTTCACAAGCTGACAACAGAGGAAGCAGGCCACGCGCACACACACTCACACACACACTCAAACACACACACGTCAAGCTGAAATTTTGAGTACGCTGATGGTGAATGATTGACCTGAATGCTGAGCTGTGATCCTTGTTCTTTGCTGTGTTTCTCAAGGCCACTCTCACCGAAGGTGACATGGTTACACAGTTGCTGTTGGCTTCGAGACAAAATTCTTGGACGGTACACATTTTTGGCTCCTGAGCCACTGGTGGCAACCTCGGGTGTTGGAAACTAATCACCCTCTTGGTGCGCTTTTGTTTTCCTGTTAATCTGTGATGTCATGTCAGCACTGTCTGGGGCCTCCCTGCTACACAAAACAAATTTCGCTTGTTATCATATCTGTATTATCAGACACAGCGTCACTGCTTTGTGACATCGTCTCTTTGTGTTTCATTTTGGGCACATAGTCACAAAATTCGGAGGAAGTTGTCAGCGCATAGCTGATTGCGCGTTATTCTGTTTCCATTGGGGCAAAAGCTGCTGTGAGAGTTTAGACGCTATAATGTGCAACTGTTCTCTCTCACACAGACGCACCCACCACCTGTTGCTCTTCCAGGGGGTTATTTTTGGTGTTGAGAAGATGTCTGGCATTGTGGAGAAAATCCTCCAGTTCTTCTGTCCAAGCTTGTCGCAAACTGAAGACACGTTTGTGTTCTTTTATCTGATTGCCCTCTGTTATAAAATATCAAAGCTTCACGGAGCGCTGTGGGAAATCCGTGAGGGACTTCAGCACTGTGATGAAACTGATGAAAGATAACAGACGGCTCTGCACACAAATGACTCCTATCAGGAAGACGGACCGAAGCTGCATCAGTTAGGTTGCAGTTGGAAAAAGTGCTAAAGCTGTTGAAGTCGGATCCCAGGTAGTTTGCATATAGATGTAAATGAGGCAGATATGATATCAGCAGCCATCTTTTTCCTAACATTAGGGAATTCCACTTCCTAGGTACAATTATGAATTGTTGATTTGAGCTCCACATTTTACGCTCTACATGCTCTGACTCGCACCTGTTTGATCATTAGACCTGGCTCACACATTTATTAACTAAATAGGATAAAGTTTTAATATCTAATACAAGTCTCCACATTTCTAAATGAGTTTAATATTAAAGAAGACTGTAATAACATAACCTCTGATCATAATAATATAACTAAATGCTATCTATGACTTGACAATCTGTGTACTAGCCTGAGAGAGTTTTTTATTTATTTTTTTTTACAACGGCAATGAAAATCATCTAATCTTGAATATATTAAAATGAAATACGAGCCAGTGGTTAACTTCACAAAGCCTTTACTCCCCTCTCCTCTGACATGCACCTCTGCTATCATATTAAGAAACACCTGACACTTTACTCCATGTAAGAGCAGTCTGTTTTAGGCCTTGCAGATACATTTGTGCCTGACACAGCTCGTATTCTGCGCTCAGAATATCTTCTTCTGCTCGTGGCTGGAAACTAAAACTACACGGTAACCAGCTTCAAACTTGCCTTTGTGCCCGCTGGCTTTTTGATGCTAAGCAGTCATACTGATGTTTCTTTTCTATGGGGTCGCCAAGGCCGGCACTGTTTGCTTGCAATACAGTTTGGTTGCACATGTGAATCTGTTTGAGTTTCCTGTCTACCCTTGATCTGATATATACATTACTTTATAGCGTTTATGTTATGAACTTAGTGTTTTTAATGCAACACAACAGCTCTGCAATTACTACATCATATTTCTGATGTAGTTATTGCAGAGTCAACAGAGTTTTTGACTCAGTTGACTGGTGTATTCTGAGGCAATGTTTGTGCTATTTTGCCCACTTTATTTATATAATGATACTTCCTCAAACTCTAACGGAAACAGTTATGGTATTCATATAGCCTAGAGGCTGCGTGAATCGAACCATCGTAAACCAAAGTATCAGGTAAATTACGCAGGAAGCTGCTCACAGAAAGGTTTTTACGTGAGTGTCACAAAGGTATTCTTTTGGTGCTTTGAGCACAACAAGACAAATTCCCTCTGTGATGTTTCCAAAACTGCTCAACTAATGCCAAGACATTTGAAATAGTTAAAGCTGGATCTAGATGCATTTCTTGAACTACTACGCAATAAACATAGTGTTTACTAGTGTTTCTCACTTAATGCACATTCAAATGGATAAAAGGATAAATATTTTTGACTTAGGTTTGATCTCCAATCACGTTTTTGTGTTAGAGAAAAAAAATGTTGTATTATCTTGTTTCGATTGTTTCATTTTTGAACCAGTTGCGTGAAAAGCAGAAGAGTTTCGAGATATGTAGGATATCCTTTATGCCCCAGTCAATGCCACAATGTGGAATACGAATGGACGTATTTGGAGAAGCTGATGGTTGCACCCATGACGAAAACACGACCAGGCTCTTCCCTTTTTTAAACACGTGAGACAGTTTTTATCACCCCCACATTCCTCCACGAGGCTTAAATCGCCACTGTCCTTATCAAGTTCCACTTTCCACTCTCAAATGAAAAGAGGATCAGACACCACGCATAAAGTGCATCTGATATTTTAAATTCAGATCACATAAATTATCACTTCCTACACTTCGTTTTCATAACTCTAAAACTGTCATTTCTATTTTTGACACATTTTTTTTCTTATTGTTGTGTAAAAAAAAATGCAGCCACTGTGTTTTTAATGGGTGTGATCAGCCACATGGATGTGTACTGAGTTAGTTTATTATCAGACACTTCAAGTGACATCTCATCGCTAATGTCTGCGGCGAATACAGTTCTCAGTTTTTGCTTACGTATGCAGACACATGCTCCATCTGGTGGCAAAGCATGGGAAAGAAACCGCTGTTAAGAAACCCTTCTCTGAATAAGTGCAAGAAAGCTACAGGGGGAGCAGTGGGCATATCGTAGCTAAATTAAAATTGCATGTTGTAGCAGAAAGTTCACTTGTCTTGAGCTTCAGAGGGGGAGAAAGTACCAGAGTATCTAGTATAGGATCCTGTGGAGAAATAGCTTCGCTGTTTAAAAAAATGAACTTTCCCTCTCAATATTCAAACCAACAGAGAGGATAAATCCTTTAAGTTTCCAGTGGTGGAAAAAGTATTGAAATATTTATTTAAGCACCTGTAAAACTGTGTAACACCCCCCCCCCCCAAAAAAAAAAATACTCCATCATAAATAAAAGTCCCACATTCAATGTTCAAAGTATAAAATGTTCTTAAAGTATCAGGAGGGAAGTAAAAGTGTTCATTTTGCAGAAAACCAATGTAAAGGTATATATTATACATATGCATGTTATAATATTTTTAAAGAGTACTTCAGACATTTTCTGGCATTTTTTTTTAAATATGCAAATACTATTACACCATTATTATAAATTGGTGCAGGCAAAACACAAAAAGATCTGGGTGACCTCTAATTTCCTGCTTCTAAATTAAGTTATTGTACTCGGCCCTACAAACACAGTGTCTGACCAGGTACCTACTCTGGATGGTGTTATCTTGGCCTCCTGTAACACTACGAGGAATCTTGGAGTCATTTTTGACCAGGATATGTCCTTCAATGCACATATTAAACAAATATGTAGGACTGCTTTGTTGCATTTACGCAATATTTCTAAAATTAGAAACATCCTGTCTCAGAGTGGTGCTGAAAAACTAGTTCATGCATCTAGGCTGGCCTATTGTAATTCATTATTATCAGATTCTAAAAACTCACAGAAAAGCTTTTAGTTGATCCAAAATGCTGCAGCTAGAGTACTGACAGGGACTAGAGAGAGCATATTTCGCCTCACATAAGATGGCCAGTCACCCCTAGATCACCTGATTAAATTTTTGCCATAATTGGGTCAGGGGCAGAAGTCAGAGGTCACGTTTTTCTGTAAATCTCATGAACGTGATAACCCGAGAACAATGTTTCTCAAATTAACACGATAGAGGCATCTACCATACTCTTGGATGAGTTCACAACTCAGCGTCCTTGAGCTAAAGGTCAAGGTCAGAGGTTAATTTGGATTAAAAGAGAAACTGATCCAGATTCTGGATTTGCAGAAATGAAGACTCATGAAGCCAGTCATCATTTTTACTGACCATTCTCATACCTAAATGCATTGAGTAGCTGTTGTTTGATAGGCTGATTGAATATTTGTGTTAATGAGCCTAATGAAGTGTATATGATAACCTGAAGCAAAGCACAATAGATCCCGATCATCTCCCTATTATTTGGAGTCCAGGGTGGCACATGAAGTGACATTGTAACTAGATAATTCATATCAAACTAGTGAACACACTCTGAAGGGAGTCAACATTTATTTACAA
Organism: Cichlasoma orientale; assembly: GCA_034780415.1. Taxonomy (NCBI): domain Eukaryota; kingdom Metazoa; phylum Chordata; class Actinopteri; order Cichliformes; family Cichlidae; genus Cichlasoma; species Cichlasoma orientale. The sequence continues at coordinate 22,346 of JAVDPK010002173.1, forward strand.
AGTGACAATTAATAACAAAAGAAAAATCAGGTGAAAGTGAAAACCTCTTTTAAAGCTTCATTGCTTTACAGGCAAACTTCAAGAAAAAAAAGAACAGGAACCGGAACTTAGAGGTTTGCCACAAGTAACTCTCAAAGAACACATTTCAAGGTACATCAAAGGCTGAACTTAACATCAAAACAAGCCCAGCATCCAAATCGCAAAGAATATGCAGCTTTACTAACAAGCGAATGCTGCTCAGTGGCCTTCGGGTGTGGCGCGCACACTCTCAGAGGTGGTACTTTTTCAATAACGAGCTAAAAAAAAAAATCTGTGGATCTGTCAGCCGTATTTAAATGAAACCTCGTGAGAAGGGCCGTTTAATCAGCTCGGGAACATCTGAAATGCCACGTAAGACCAAGCCAAAACGAGCTTATTTGTATACATAATAAAGCTTATTTTGAACATAACTGCTTTAGATTTCAACAAAAAAAAAATCTTAATGGTGATTATAACAGTCAAAAGTGTAAATGTAAAGACTCAAGTAAAGTACAGAAACAAAGTTAAATACTGTGTGAGCACTGACAGCTAAAAGGCTTTTGTTATTGCAGCGGACTGGTTAAACATTGTTCTTGTTTTTCTAGTTATGCTTGCATTCTCCCTCTTCTGATCTAAATCTGTGTGGTTGAAAGTCTTTGATTCGTATTAGTTTTCCAGCCTGGGTGACTCAGCTCTGCTCCGACAGGTCCACAGTAAGTGGGCCACTTTTTCTTTTCTCACTGTGTTCAACGAAATAATTTTCTCATTGTTCGTCTTTTAAAAGCAGCGTACAAAATACCACCGAGCAGAATCTCTCTCCAGCTCGCCAACATGAAACCAAACAAAACTGTCCACACTAATCGGGTCGGCCATAAATTATTAATCACACATGAAGCAGCCAATTATGTGTGTTAATGCTTTAGACTCCACACTTCAGCAGCAAGTTATTACCTAACATACTTTGTGCTGTGTTTTCAGGTCGTTACTGAATTTCAGCTGAAGCTCTGTGAGCATGTCTCCTGTGGCAGTTGACAGCTTCACTCACACTCACCGGTCACTTCATTAGGCACACCTGGCCAGACTCAAAGGGTCAGGGAAGGGGAAGGGTCCCACCTCTGCTCCCACCCTGCAGCCCTGCACACCTGGAATTATTGAACTCACCTCCTCTGTGCCGGAATCCAGCACTGTCTTTGAGTGAGCTGCCGAGAGAGAGTTTTCCCTGTGGAGAGATTCACCTGTGGGCCTGCTTGTATTGGAGCCTGGGGATTCGCTAACTGGAAATACTTCTGCTGTCACAATCTTTCCTTTACTTCATTATAAATAAACTCTTAACTTTTATTCCAAGTACATTTATTTAAGCTCTGAAAAACTATCATATCTGTATATTGGTAAAAAAAAAAGACGGAGCTTTAATTTAACACTTTTCGGTATCATTTATCAATACTCTCTGGTCAGTTCAAGAGGAACATCTATTTTTCTTATTTCTATCTTGTTTTTAATTACTTAAACGAGTACAGCTTTAATTTTTATCATTGGGGGAATGGTGAAGCAATATAATTTCTGCTTATATTCATGCACCTGCCTTGTTTTCATGCTCCATTGTGTACATCATCGTCATCAACGCTCAATATGTCTGCTGACAAAAACACTTTGCTTTTGTCCCACAAAAAAAGAATAAAGTTTTTAAAGGAATGTTGTTGAATAACTGTCACGTCTGAACATCTCAACCACTGGAGGGCAGCATCCTGACACAGCTGAGCAACCCCTCTGCAGGACAGGACTTACAGAGCATTTCAGCAGCAAACTGTCCTCTTGCTTTTGAATGAATGACATGAGGCTGAGTCAAGCAATTTTAAATTTCAGTTAGTACGTTAGTTTATTTATGCATTGCACAATGAGGATCCATCTTCTACATGAAGCAGTCTGAGGCAGAGAGAAAAGAAACAAATTACTGGAGAAGTCTTAGTCATTTATTTATCCTCAGGAAGGTTTAAGCTGTTTAAAATCATGTACTCAACATACTTGGTTGCAATTTATCCTGTTGTGATGACTAAGCACTAAGGAAAAGCTTACATAAACGTGATTTTTTTTTTTTTTACACAAGGTTCAACTGTTTCTGCTGTATTTTGGGTTTTGAACTCAGAACTAGACACTTAAAGACTTCAACGTGCATGCTTAGAATCTACGATGGACATTTTCTCTTACTATTTTCTGACATTTTAAAGGTAATGAGACACAAAAACATCATGCAAGAATTGAGCTAGTAAGAATGCATTAATAGTGATTATGTAATCTTTTAAAAAAGCAATATAATCAGTGACAACTGAAATTAGAATTTGTCAATAAGGAACTTTTTACAAAACACTATACTTAAACAGCAACCAGCATATTATTTGCCAATAGATTAAATAAAGCTTAAGTCAGCTGCTGGCCTGGTTTGTGATATATTTCAATGGAAAAAGCTGTGAGGATGGAGACCACACTGTACACGATCCAAGCTGATTAAATACGATTATGTTTCAGCATGATGGTACTTTTTCCACAGCTGAGAATCAAAAGACAGATCTTAGTAAATGAAGATGATTTACAGATGTAATGCTACAGTTGTGGATTTCTAAATCTGTCTGCAAAGCCATGTGGCTGCCAGTGTTGCACAATAACTTTTGGTCCAGATTGCATTAAGTGAAAGTGACGTAAGGCCTGGCTGCGCTGCCATCAGAGACATTTCATCATTGGTGCAGTTTGAATAACGATCTCTGTCTTCAAGCTTGTCTCTGTCACCCGAAGAGGACAGAGACAAGCTTTTCTGTCATTCATTTGTAGGTCACAAGAATGTCCCCCCCCCTTTGAGCCTTCCCACTCTCACATTCCTCCAACTGCCCACAAACACTCAGCCACACACACCGGGCTGGTCCACTGTGTGTGTGTGACTGATTCTCAGGGATACATCTGCTGCTGTCACTGGGGCACAGCTAATGCCATCAAAACCAAGAAAAATGGCCTTGAATTAAAAACTATATATGTATAAGCATGATGAGCAGTGCAGTAAACAGTGGTGGAAAAAAATAATTGCATCTCATATGACTAATTGCTTTGGGGGAAGTAAGATATTTGCTTTCTGGGGAGACCACGGGATCTCATATTCATAAACTTCTGTGTCCTCCACAGTACCACCTGTCCAGTCACCATAGACTGTATATAAAAGATGGCCACAGCGACCATGTTGTCACAAACTGGTTGGTGAAGTCCAGTTGGGAAGCCTCAAGGTGAGCGTTTTTGCCGTCACCTTCTTGATGTTTTGAAACTAATTGTGATGAGTGGGGGGGGGGGGATCTCACT
>JAVDPK010002174.1:4181-18491 GCA_034780415.1 Cichlasoma orientale
TGGATGGATGGATGGATGGATGGATGGATGGATGGATGGATGGATGGATGGATGGATGGATGGATGGATGGATATTCATAAATCCAAGGTGAAGTGGTCAGGCTTCATTTGAAATGCCATTCAGAAATGTATAGTTTCAGTTTAACAGGGCTTAGAGCAGGTCATTTAGTGAGTGCACTCAAACTTTGTCTTATTTTATTTTCATCTCTTGCTGAGTATTAATATTGGTACTGTCAATGGAAGTACTAAACCTTTTAACCTCAAGTAAAACTAATAATACCAAGTAGTAAAAATAGTGTCAAAAAATTCCTGAAATTTTTTTCCTCCTTGAAAGTCAATAATTAAAGAGAACACAGTGTAATTAAAAATAATAATAAACCCATCTCTATACTAGCCTGACATTACAGATAGACTATGGAAGTTTCAGTACCATAAATATGGTAGTCAATACCAATAAAATGTAAACTGAAAGCACACACTGTTATTTCAGGCTATTAGTACATAAATTAAACATAAATCTATGACAAAAAGCACATAGTGGTCTGTGGCCTGCACACGGTGGGGATTATTACGAGAATAAAACTGTTTTAAAAGATGAAAAACCAGATGTGTAAAAGAGTCCCAGTTCATAAATAGATCCTGAATAAATTCAAAATTATACAGTATTACACTCACAATCATACACAATTACACATGGACCATATGTTTAAATTGCTATACAAGTTTTAAGGCACAAAGCAAAATCTGAGACAGTCTTGCATTTCACATAATCTAAAAGATCTTCTAGTCAGTTGACGTACAAATTATTTGTGCACATTTATCAAATCTTTTTAAATAAGACCAATTTATGCATGGGAATGGCATAGGCATGTATATGTAAATACATGTGATGAATAAAACACTGTGTGCATTATATCTTTAATATAATTTTAATATGCAGTTTGAAAAAAAAAACACACACACTCTCACTAGGCTTGCAAATGCTGATTAGTTATTGTATATGCTAAAGCATCCTCTAAGAGCCTTTACTTTTCTTACTTAGACTGCATGAGGACTAATTATCACATTGTTCCTGATGAATAACCAGTCAAAATGATTATACTCTCTACAAAAACTCTTAATTAGCAAAATCTCCCCCTCAATCAAGTATCTAAATTACATTTGTACAGTTCAGTGATTACTGACCAAAAGGAGGATTCTTGAGCTGTAAAGAATACATTGGGCCCATAAAAGATCTCACTGAATGGGTGACCACTCACTGAATGAATCATGTCCTAATAATTAAATTGTATGGCATACCCAGAGTGTTAACTTTAGTGGATGCACATTGAGCGGTTCTGACTTCTCAAAAAGGCTTTTAAAGAAATTAAGTGATGGACTTTGACAATAATTCCTCTTTTCTGGGTCATTGATTGTTCTCTTTTTTGGCTCTTCCAGACACATTTTGCTCTTCTACTTAAGATTTGTATTCAGGGATCCTTGTCCTTATGTCTATAACCTCGGTCAAGAGCCTGAGCCTGCGTAGTTAATTTTGAAATGTGGTAATTAAAATATTTATCCTGAGCATAAATGTCACTGGACTGCTTACTTTTTTTCTGAAGCAACTTATTCACTCAAGCACAATAATTGTTTTGGGGGGGAAAAAAAGATCAAGATATCCATTTCTGTACACGCTGCTATTTGCCATACTGTAATAGCAAGGAGCCACAAAAACTACAAAAAGAGGGGGAGCACACCATCTACAGATGAAGTGTAGACTAGTTTTTTTTTAATTATCTTCACTTGCTCTCCAAATATTTACATCTATGCACTGTACAAGGATATATCATTAGTTAAGAGCAGACACAAACTAAATGGGCTTGTCAGTTACAACAATTTTGTATTGTACAAGGATAAAACATTAGTAGCAATATTATTATGACATTATCTAACACCGGACACAATTTAATTAAAGGAGCTTATAAATTACAAGAATTTTATGTCTGAATCTATGAGGATGATAACGTTCGCCATAAATCGCAGTCTGAATATATGAATATGCCTATCAATCAAATTCTGCCCATTTTCACTCTTAATTTGAATGATATATCTCTCCCAAGCACCCTGCTAATAGCAATGTTTAACCTTTAAAATGAAAGGCTCATCTAGAACGCTTAAACACAACTGCCACTAGAATGTAGAGACCTTAATACACTATTCATAGATAATAAGCGCATTTGCTTAATACACTAAGACTGTGAAATCCAGGAAGTTGTGTCAGATCACAGCCAGCAGTTTATCTTTCTTTTCCTTTTTTTCTGACCTCACTGAACTAACAATTTGCTGCAATCTGTTAGCATTCAGCTATTAATCAAGTGGTTACTGAACAGCCTGCAGGACTGTTCTGATATAGTGGCCACAACGGCATACTCGCTGTTTTCAAGCACCTGCATACCATTTGTTTCTGTTTTTCTAAGCCGTATCAGCAACATGTCTGCATGTCATAATATTAAGCCAATAATCAAAGTTAATTAGCATCCCCCTTCCCTCCCTTTAAGCACCTAATTCTTCACTATGTTATGCCTTTGAAATTTGAAAAAAGAAAAAAAAATGATACTTCCTTTCTATAATATTTTTTAGCTATCCAAACAGGTTTTACTGATATCAAGCTTCTTGCTGATCAATAAACAGAACTGTAGGCGAGTGCCATTTATCACCTCCAAAACCTCCCTCCTGACAAGTGATAGATCTCCCATACAGTTGGTATCTAAAATTACTCATAAAGACTGATTAGGGCCAAATCAGAACCTTCCTCTCCTGAATCCTCTACATATCATCAAAAAATAGCTTTCTGGAGTCAAGTAGCCATATGATAGACGAGCGTTTCCAAGCGCAAGGCCAGGGTATTGTGTGCCATGAAGCTTATTTTATAGGGTCCATGATAGATGTTGTTTAGAGCGATTTAAGCGGCCCTTATGCTGGTGTCAGCATCTGACCCCTCCGCAGTGATAAAGCTATCAGAAGGAGAGAGTGGAAGCAGAAGTGAAATACGGAGGGAGGGACACATGTGCCAGATAAACTCCTGCATACTGGGCACCCGCCCAGCTCTGGAAGGGGAATGCCTTCATTTTTATCTGCATACAAGTTGAAGGCACAAGAGTGGTTTAAGTGAAACTGCACACGGTGTCCACTAATAATCCAACTTAAAATTCTCTATTTAAATCAAGAAAATGTTAGTACAACCTTAATCACTGTTGTTTCAAGAGTAAAAACTGCAACTCAAAACAACAAAACAAGTCAAGGAAAAAAAGAGCAAGTCCTGATTATAATATTGGATACGGGTGGAATGCATTATACATATATGTTATGCCTTGCAAACGTAGTAGGCAGAGCACTTGTTGACGATGTGTAACCTTAAAAATAAACAAGACAATCAGTTCAGTCAGTTCGCCCAAATCACAAACCCTGAGGGTGCACACCATACACATCATTTTTATTAATTTGCACCAAGGTGCAACAAACACCCTAAAGTTACACCACTGTTTTTACATTTTTGGCAAATCGGCATCATTAAAATTATGGTGAATTACTGTAGCTATTACGACTTCCTGTTTGCACTACACTCATAGTCAATTATCACTGGATTAAAGACAACAAATTTAAGGCAAATTATAAGACAATTCTTTTGTTTTTCCAATTTAGATTATATATTTATAATCTAAACACTGACTCAAGAGCAGACCGGACAAAAAGATTTTATTTTAACAGAATGTAAATTTTCAAGCTTCTGAGTCTCAAAGGTTATCACATAATCGAGTCATTATGTGTTAAAAAGCAGATCTGAAATACTGCGTGTGTATATCAGTATCCTATAGCCCACAAGCTGGTACACAGACAAGCTATTGTAACCAATAATCTTTAATCAGACCCACATCTGTGGTTCATTAGCACCAGCTAAACGTCTTCATCCATACGTGCAGACATTTTTTATTACTGATAAACTTAATGGTTTCACTCACTCAAGCTACAGGCCACACTGTCACAATAGTATGAAGCTATATATGTATTGCATGAAGTGACCTCAATTTAATTTAAGTACAACTTTCATAATTAAACAATAATTAAGTACTACGTTTTAATAAAAAAATAAATTTAAAAAAAAAAGCATGTCTAAATTTAAAATTTATTGTATCCAGCTTTAAGTGAGTGGAAGACAGACAACAGGTTCTGCTGCAGGTCAGAAAAAGTAGAGGCACAAAAAGTACTCTTCATCATAGAGGTTACTCGGTTAGGAAGTATTATAAAGCCAATGGGACGTGAACCCCACCTCCCCTCTCTCCTCCAGCCTTTATAATACAGACGCTGCCCCAAATGAGTAGTTGGGGTTGTCATGTGAAATTGAGACCTATTGGTTGTAATCACAAAATGCGACAGGCCTGTCTCCTCCGAGAGCAGGTCACCTCTACTCCCCCTGCCCTGCTCCTGTTCTGGTCTGTTCAGCCTGCATGAGCCCCATGTTTTATTCCCCATTTCTGTCCGCTAACATTGGCCTTGTCATTTTTCACCCTGCTGAATGATTACCGGTTACACTGTTTAGCCATTCTCCACTTACAGCTCCTTGTCTTCTATTGCTTTATGACATTATTACATGTCTTTATCACGACCATCAATACTCTGAGCCCAATAGTGAGATGTGTCAGCACCCAGTTTAGAACAGGTACAAACACTGTAAGCCCAGCTCACAAGTCTTTAACACATATTATATTATAACAAACCATATAATAGTTTTGGTTGTAAAGAAACCTGAAATAACAGAAATAAATCAATGTTTTATAAATTTTGCGTTATCACATATATCAAAAGCAACTTATATAACCTATCTGCCTATCTGCTATTTAAACTAAATTTATACTCAGACATGTAACAGTTTTTGGAACAATTTGTGTTGAAAACAAATCTCATCCTAAACAAATACTGTGGCATGAAAGAGTTAAAGACAGCAAATTTCTCCATCCTCAGCGAAGACACTCTTTTGTGATCATCGTTTCATTTGCATTCATCAACAGACAACTGCAGCCTAGATTATCACTCTAAGTTAAGCCTTTAACTAACATAACTTTAAATATATGTATATAAACAAGTGCACAATTCAAAGAGAATATATTAAAATGTTTGATTGCTGACCAAAGGCTGGTAGTCACAAATTACACTGCAAGTTAACTTTTTTTTTTCAGTTTAGGTAAAATTATTCCTTGCCAACACCACTAACAGATACTGCTTTATTGAAATGCAGTTTATAATTAAAATAATTTTTCTCCTTTGAGGAAAAATAAAACATTCAATTTAGGGATGCAACATTTTCTGTTAAAAATGTCCACGGTAAATATTTCTCAATAAGCATTAAAAACATTAAAACTATAAAAGAAAAATAATTAATATTTATCATTTGGCTGAAAGTATTCGAGTGTTGGAGTGTGGGAGTTTCTATGCTTGCGTTAGTGCGGGTTATCTAAGTGCAGTCACGCATGGCTGCTCCTGGGTGGATGTGAGAAAGTGTCATTGTCTATGTTTGGGTACACAAGAGCATGAACACAAAGTGACTTGATTAAAATAGGAAATTTTAACATGAGAGAAGTGTAAGCTTGCTCTTGTCAGAGGAGCGCTGCGCTGGGCGGGAAGTACAACTGACATCACGCTAATTGTAGTTGAATAATTCATCCTTAACAATCGGTAAGGGGACCTCAGAAGGTGAACTGGATGCCATAAAGCCAAACTTAGAGTAGAATGGTGACTAATTAGAAATGAGGGTCATTTTATTTAGTAGGCAATTATAATATTATTGATTCTTTTTAGGTCATGTTTAAAGCGACCCACTAGCAATTAATAGCAACTACACTATTATTTTCAAATACTCCCACACAGTGGTCTTCAAACTAAACCTATTTAAAAAAAAAAAAAAAAAAAGTACTAGACATGCAAAGTTGAGTGCACATCATAATGTAATATAGATATTTATGCTGTACATGTACAGATAAGCGAAACTCATTGAACACTGCTCATGAAATTTGCAGCACTTGCCTGCCCTCTGTTGGACACTACTTTTAAATGTGCATTTCATCTTCCAAGGACTCAAAGTAATATGATATTGGTTACAATTTCATTACAGTAAAATCTGGTAGTTTTTTTTTACATAAAAACAACTATTACATCCCAACTTTATCGTTCTAAAAGAACAAAATGTAATGCAGTCCATAGTTAGCACATTGCTTTGTAGCTTTGTTCATACTTAAAGGTGAAGTTTCTATGAACGCTGGCGTGCCTGCAGACATACAGTCAATGTAAAAAGAAAGTAATTCAATTCAGTTTTATTTATATACCGCCGAATCACAAGAAGCTGTCGCTTAGGTACACCCTTACTGCTTCCTCAGGAGCTCAGAGGCTAAGGAGCAGCCAGGTACTGCTAATAAAATGTACTTGATTAACTGATCATCAGCAAGTGTGAGCACCTCTATAAAAGCAGAGGTTTTAGCAGTTTGCTGGTCTGGAGCATCCACATGTGTATTAGCACAATGCCATGGAGGAAAGACCTCAGCAATGATGTGCGAGACTCATAAAGTCACACAGAAAATGATTATTTCAAGTTATTGCTGCTAAAGCTGGTTCTACAAACTGGGTTGCACTAAGTCTGCTTCAGCACACTGCTTCTGCCAGCTTGCCTTTTTCCCCATAGTGCATCCTGGTGCAAGGTGTTCCCCAGGTAAGAAACGCACGCCTGGCCATCCACGTGATGTAAAAGAAAAAGTGATTCACCAGACCAGGCCACCTTCTTCCATTGCTCCATGGTCCAGTTTTGATGCTTGTGTGCCCATTGTTGGAGCTCTGGGCGGTGGACAGCAGCCATCGTAGAGCCCCCGACTGATCTGCAGTGATGCAGTCCCATATGCAACAAACTGTAACGCACTGTGTGTTCAGACACCTTTCTATCAGAACCAGTATTAACTTGTCAGCAATCTGAGTAACATTCGCTCCCCATCAGTGAGCCTTGGCTGCCCATGATCCTGTTGCTGGTTCACCACTGTACCTTCCTTGGACCACTGTTGATAGATACTGACCACTGCAGATCAGAAATATCCCACAAGAGCTGAAGTTTTGGAGATGCTCTGACCCAGTCGTCTAGCCATCACAATTTGGCTTATGTCAGAAACCTCGCTCAAATCCTTAACATTTTACGTGCTTCTAACACATCAACATTGACGACTAAATGCTCACTTGGTCCCTAATATATCCCATCCACTAACAGGTGCAATGATGAAGAATTAATCAGTTATTCACTTCACTAGTCAGTGGTTAAACTTGATTGCTGTTTTTATTTAATATAATATTTTCAAAAATTTTCTAAGGCACTCCTGTCTCATTCATAAACGAAGGGGGAAAAAATGACATTTTTAGATTAAATACGGATGTCAGCATTAAGCCTTTGTAAAGGTTAAATATGACCTCCAACATTAATTAAGTCATTCATTTTCTCTAGATGACTTTTTTCTTCCTCAAAACCCGTCACAAAGGCCATGTAAGGATAAAAAGGCTAATGTAGTTTGAAACTTCTGACATCCTTGTTGTTAATGGTTTATCTTACACTAAACCCAGATGGTACAACCTACTAAAGGATTTCATTATGACTCAGCGCGGTGTTTCCTTATGAGTCACCCTTTTACATAAGAGACAGCCTTTGTTCATAAGTGACAAGTACAACTCCCTTTTTTTCTTCCACATTAAAATAACTTTTTTTAGAAACAACACAAAGATTTAGAATTTGAATTGGCCCACATAGCACAGTACGTCTCCAGTGTTACACAACTGAGAGAACAGGGTGTTCAGTTTAGAGTAAGACAATGATGCCATCTAGTGAGCAACAAAAATTCTTAGACTCCATTAAAAATCCATTTCCCTTCTATAGAGTTTTCATTACTTTAGCTTGACTGAAATGTGCTCCCAGCTACTTATTTCAAAGTATTTTATTGTTCTAGTAGTTTCTTATACTGCTTTGTTTTAAAATATATATTTTGCACAATGTGGACAGCAGCAGTCTGTAACTGAAAAGTCATACAGTATTTGATTGATTTTCTCTCTATATTTTATCACCAAGAAAACTAAACAGTCCAAAACTTAAAATTAGATTATTTTTTGCAAAACTCTTGAAGGTATGGAGAACACAGCTGATCTATATATTAATCTCATCTGTGATGCTCCAATACATCTGCATTATAAAATAATGCTCTATGTTTGTGAGAGAAAGTTAGTCAAGCTCAACCCCAATAGTTGATTACTCATCTATTCATTCCTTGGCTAAGTATTGGGGTTTCAATTTTAAGATTTGATCATTTGTTGTGTTTTTAATGTCAAAGAGTTCTGTAAGTATTTAGACATTGTCAGTATATATTAATTTGCCTCTGTACACCACCACACTGGATTTTAAATAATCAAAATCGAATTGAAGCGCAGACTTTGAGCTTAAATTCAATTTTCAATAGTGACCTATTTTCGCTGGTTCACTATTGCATGCATGAGCATGTATCTTGACCATAACACTGCCTCCACCATGTTTGACAGATTATGTCACATGATGTGTTATGATTTATGCACTCACAATAGCAAGAGTATTTGAAGTGAATATTCTTCAGCATACTAGAAACGTACTACAAGGAGAGATATTTTTCCCATATTAGCTTCTCTTCTCTTCTTGAAGCCAGAATTTAATTTAAAACCTTTTTTTAAATCATATCTTCCTGACGGAGGTCTTCTCTCTCGGAGTGCTGGTTTACTTTTGATTCCTAGAAGGAACTAGAATAGGAAGTAGAATCTCAAGCTATCAGGCCCCTCCCTCTGTGCAACCAGCTCCAAATTTGGAGTGGAGAAACAGACCTCCTCTCTACTTTTAATAAATGGCTTAAAACTTTCCTTTTTGATCAAGCTTATCATTAGGGCTTGATCAGGTGATCCTGAACCATGTCTTAGTTATGCTGTTATGCTTGTGCTGCTGGGAAACTTACCATGATGCACTGAGTATTCTTCTCCATTTACTGCTTTTCTTTTCTTCTTTCCCATCATCCCCAAAATGGCGCAGGATAGCAATCCTCTTTTCCCTGGTGAAAAATCCAATGTACAGGCAGCAAGCCAAGGGGATACAATGATATTCACCCCAGCCTGGGTGGGGCCCAAGGTGGAGCACTGGTAACCCCATTGTGGGCAGGGTAAACTGTTCCCTTGTTCTTCATCTGGCGCCTCACCCAGGACCAATTTGCCCTGGGAGACCCTACCAGGGATCAAAAGAACATAGACCCTGGGATCACTGGGACACACAAACCCCTCCACCACAATAAAGTAGTGATTCATGTGGATGGGTACACTGGCTAGCCACACAAATTATCCCTCCTTAATGTATTATGGATATATAGATCTTCATCATGGTATCCCGGTAGCCATCACACTATAATGTAGACATCACTAAGACAGATCACATGTACTACCATGTATAGACAACACTCAAAGGCCCATTCTGAGCCAGGAAAAAAAACCCTGCTAATACTGTCCGTCTTACAAAGTTCACAGGCAAGATTAAAGTGTTAAAATTATGCCCTTATGGCCACTATGGTAAAATTAGAGTTGCTTTCAGTGTTTGAACAAAATCTAACAAGCAACTGTGAGATGTTCTGTACAGAATATTTAATGTAAAAATTTATTCTAAAGAACTATATACAGTGTTTCACAGCTACAGGCAATGTTTTACCTTGCCCACCAATAGGTGGAGAGAGGTTATCTTTTCACCCGTTTGTTAGTCTGTCTGTCTGTTAGCAATATAACTCAAAAAGTTTAGAACCAAAATTGATAAAACTTTGTGGAAATATTCCTTAGGTTCCCAAAAAAAATATGATTTTATTTTCAAAATCAAAGGTAAAGGTCAACAAACATTTTCAAAAACTAAAAAAATCCCTAACTCAAAACGTTTTGAACCAAAATTGATGGAACTTTGTTGAAAAATTCCTTAAGGACATAAGGATTTCATTTTCAATGTCAAAGGTCAAGGTGACCAAAAATGACCAAAAATTGACAAAATGCCTTTATTTTAAATTAAAATAGTCACAATACTGCTAAGTGGACTACAAACCCTATACAAAAATCACATGCAGTTACACAAGTCATAGCACAGCAAATATTTGTTTCTTTTTTTCATTTTGTTTTTTTGTTTTTTTAGAGGATGCTATTAGGGTACATAAACTCAATTAAAAAAATATTCAGACCATCTATGCCATTATCTGTTCATTATCTGTTGAAGCTACAATATAAAAGTGTGCAATCAATATGTTTTGACAAACCAATGGTGAAAAAAAGTCATGCAACTGACTGCATAGACATTTTCAGGTTCCCCACTTTTTAATCATAGACTGTATGTAAAACGTGTAGCTAGTCTCCAAGTATAAAAAGTCATTTTGTCAGTGCCTTAAATTGGCAAACAGGGGGTGACTCCTCTTGTTGAAAAAATTACTGCCCATATGACAAGCTGTTATGGCAGTGAGGCATCTGAAATCATTGTTATCCATCATAACCGCAGACACCTTTCTCCCCTGTTTGTTTTGTTGTTTGTATCCTCGGATGGGTGTTCTGGAACGTACTTTTCGTTGTATACTTGTGTACAATGATAATAAAGTTGAATCTAAATCTAAATCTAAATAATCATGACCACTTACTGGACAGGCAGTTGAGCGCCTTCTCTAATACACTGATTTTGTTCTGCTGCCACAAGAACAAATTCCGGAAAACTTTCATTCCTCTAGCTATAACACTTTACAATGCAACATATCTGTCTAGCAGGTAAGTATCTACAGTACTGTATTAACAGTTAATTTCAACTCTGCACTCTTACATTTACAACAGCACTCTCACAACATTTAATACCACCGCAACTGTGGCTCAGAAAGGTCAGTGGTTCACACCCAGTTTTCTCCAGTCTGTATGTCAAAATAACCTTGGGCAAGATACTGAACATCAAATTGCCCCAATGCATCAAATGTTAGACAAGGCGCTTATGTAGAGAAAAAAAGTGCTTGCATGAACGTGTGTGTAACTGGGTGAATGACGCTTGTAGTAAAAAAGTGCTTTGAGTGCCCAGAGTAGAAAAGCACTATATAAGTACCAGCCCATTTACCAAGACATTTATTGCATTGCACTGTCCATTACATTTCACACTGTTATATTGTGCCACTTAATAATATCTAATACTTGCTATTCGGTTTTTTAGCTATATTTAGTAAGCAATTTTAAACACTGTTTATTGTTAGGTTGCTAATTCAATACAGTAGCACCGTAAAAGTGCACAATCAAAACATGCATCAAATGAAAAAGTTAGTCACTGTGCCTAAGCCAGTCAGAAAAGATCCAATAAAGGGAAAATCTGCAAAAGATTTAACAGAAGCAAGAACATTTTTTTTCCCAACCAAAACCACGGCACGAAACACTTCAGTCCAGTCATTCCACACCAGTGCAAACGTTGCACTGAATATTATCAGATCATTGTAAGTATATACGGGAATTTCCCATATTATGAGTGTCAGATTAATTAAAATATGAGCAATACCAGAAATTAAAGTCATCATTATAAATCACTTTTAGAGCTAAACAGAATATACAGCATGGTTCACATGAGGGCATGGTTACCATTTGACAACTCCTTGGCAACTCACTACTGTATATGCATATTCATATATTATATATGACTGAGTTGCATGGCGATTTTGGCACATAATAATCAAAACATTATAAAAACAATCGAGGCAAAGTTTCAATAATCTGCTGTTAATAAATAAATATTCAGGAAAGCCATTAAATACAGTCATGTATTTAATGAGAACTACCTCCGCCTTAAACAGCACCAGACACTATCCCTTGCTAGCAGCTGTGAACAGTGTGGCTAGTCACTAATTCATCCATGTGAAAAGCTATCTCACACATTAAACATAACCGATATCCCTAACTTTTTTTTATATCTAGCTATTTATTTACTCATTTATGCTGCGCCCAACTCTTCCTATTCCAGGAAGCATATTCAGCAATCTCTAAGTTTAAAAATAAACTGAGTTAATTAACTCTGAAATAGGCAACTCTGAGTTTCCTGTTACAGAACAGCTGATGAGTTAGTTCAATCAACTCTGAGTATGTTCACCTTGAGTTATGCGAATGCGTGAGTAAGGAAACAAAGACATCTTCAAGAGAGCTCTGATACCAGGATTCACCATGGCAATGGGTACCTGGAGAGTAGAGCCACCATTTAATCCAGTGGACAGACATGTATCAGTGATGAGCATGATAGGAAGAAAAGAGACATTTTAATCAACTTTGGCAACTTATCATTAAAGACAAAATAAAAGTTTATAAAAAATTATACATTTTATATCAAAGTACCATTATTATGTACCCAGTTTGAATTTTGATTACAAACTGAAATCCTAATTTTACATTTGATATGCTATCTATTCAGTTAGCCCCTGGGACAGGCTGGTGACCTGTCCAGGGTGTACCCCGCCTCTCGCCCTATGACAGCTGTAATTGGCTCCAGACCTAGCTTGGTCTATTGCTGGTCTAGCTTGAACAGTATGTATCTATCTATAGATCTATCTAAATCTGCTGTCACTCGTCTCCAGTTGGCCCAGAATGCTGGAGCGAGGCTTTTAACAGGAACTAACAGAAGGGCACACATCACACCGGTTTTATCCTCTCTACATTGGCTACCTATCAAATTTAGAATTGATTTTAAAATTTTAGTCTTGACTTTTAGAGCTTTTAATGGACAGGCCCCCCAATACATCACCGAAATGTTGACCCCTTTTTCTTCAGGCCACACTCTTCGGTCCTCGGCCCAGAACCTCCTGAAGGTCCCTAAGACTCGGTTTAAAACTCAGGGTGACCTGTCCTTTCAGGTAGTAGCCCCCAGGCTGTGAAATGCTCTGCCCCCGTCTCTCTGTGTGGCTGATTCTGTTGATTCCTTTAAAAAGCAGCTCAACACACTTTTATTCAGACAAACTTTTAGTTAAATGTTCTACTTATTGTTTTTATCAGCTATTTGTATCTATTTTACTTTCACTTTGTAAAGCAATTTGTGATTGTATCTGTGAAAGGTGCTAGATAAATAAAGTTTACTTACTATGGTGTGAATTTGAACACATTAAAAGTTTTGGTGGAACTTGACCTCTGACCTGATCCTTAGGTCAAGGTCACTGAGATTCAAACTCATCTGAGATTTTTAGCAGATGAATCTATGGTGTGAATTTTAACATCTTTGGTCATATCATTCGTGAGTTATGGCCAACAAAGTTTTTGTGGAACAGGCGGCGCCAACATCAATGCCAAGGCTGTGAACAGTGTGGACCTGTAGCCTTGGCTACAGGAGCGAGAGGGGGATGTGTGCCACCTTGTTTGCTATTTTTCCACCAACTTTAAACACCATCAGCTGAAATACTCCACTATAGAGAAGGAGACATTGGCCCTACTTCTGGCCCTGCAGCATTTTGCTCTACATGTTGGCTCCGGTTCTTCCCCAGTCACAGTATTCACGGACCACAATCTATGGTTTTCCTTAATCGGATGTACAACCATAACTAGCGACTGATGCTTTGGGCCTTGCTGGCACAGGCTTACAATCTTGTAATCAAGCATAAGAAGGCGCTGACAACATAGTCGCTGACACGCTGTCGGGTATTAAATAATGATGTGTTGGCACCTATGGACAAATTTTTTATGCTTGCACCTGGCTCTATGTGTGGTGCTGCTCTCTTTTCCCTTTTCTCCTCCTCCTCTCTCGCGCTCCCATTTCCCTCTCTCACACGCTCTCTCTCTCTCCACGTGTTCCCCAGACATAAAAGCCAGTGTGTGCAGGACCTGGTGGATGGAATGGTGAAAGGAGAGCTCCAGTGGTGTCTGTTTGAGAGCAATGTGGACAATGTAAGTGACATATGGACAAGGGACACACTATTCTAGTGAATAGTGTGGGCTTGTTGGCCGTAGAAGTATATCCCTTGGCTCACTGTGGGCAGGTTAGTTTGTTTTGAGTTTTCTTATTGATATAGTGGCACTGTCGTCTCCTTGAGTTATTTTATTTTTTTATTTTTTTATTGATGGCGACATTGCCGAATTGAGATCCTTCCTTTTGGTTTCTTTTGTTTTTTATAAAAGTTAGTATTTGACATTCACTGCCAGTATGGTGGGGGCGGCACGGTGGCGCGGTGGTTAGCACTGCTGCCTCTCACAGTTAGAATACCATCTGGAAGGCCTGGGTTCGAT
>JAVDPK010002174.1:38095-50705 GCA_034780415.1 Cichlasoma orientale
AAAAATTATTTTTTTTCTTTCACCAGTGTGTAATTTGATATCCCCCAGCGTTTTCTCCCTGTTTACCTTCCTTAAGAATGGCTTCTTGACAGCCTCTCTTCTTCCACTGAGATCATTTTCTAATGTCGCTTTCGTGAAGCTGAAGGGCCAGATGTATCAAGGGTGACTGTGGGTGTGTGTATATGTTTTATATAAAAAAAATAATATAAAAACTCTTAGTCAATCATAAGTTTTGAAACTGAAATTTTTGTCTCTGAATCGGGATACAGTCTAGAAACAGAAAGTAGTAAAGCATGTGGTTCAGGTGCATGCAAGCTTTTACTACTGTGGCTTTGACGTCACTGTACAATGCACTGCACAGGTATGCCATCATTGATAAAAAGGACTTGATAAGCCTGTTCTCAACACAAACTTGTTCTCAGTTCCCATCACTAGTCAAAGATCAGTGTGACTTCACAAAACACATTTATGTCCATAACTCTCAAATCCATGCAAATCTTTAAGAGGATGAAACAAAAAATAAGGGATCAGGGATTTTCCTGCAAAAGAAAAGGGAAAAAAATGCATTTTATTTTAAAAGGTCAGAGGTCAGTTTCACTGTGACATCATTATATTCCTTAGTAACACCTTTTTTTTTTTTTTTTTCTTTTAATCAGTCCCATAACACCGTTTTATGTTACGGTTTCTTAAAGTTTTTGAAAATGGAGGTAGATTGAGATGCATACTGATAATTGTAGCTAAATGACAGCAGCTGCTTAAAATCAGCTTTAGTTTCATTTCACCTTTTTAAATACACTTTTATATACATAAATCTTAACTTAATATATATGCAGTTACATAATTATACTTAGAAATTAAAGTAGCATAATGACTTCAAATAAGTTTTAACTACAGTTATGTAAAAAGTAAGGAAATGCTTGACTTCTTTTAAATGTTTTTGGACAAGTAAACATTTGTTCTTTTATACCACAGTGCCTAAAAGTAATTTACTCGTCATTGTCATTTTTATCGTTAAAATAAAATGATCATTCATATGGGATTAGAGTAGTGCATGAAAGAAAACGTTCAAACATATTTTAAACAAATTAATTTTATATGGAAAGCTCTGACACCAGAGAGTAATGGACACTTGCTTTATTTTTTTGTTTTTGTTTTGTTTGTTTTTTACTCCTAAAAAGTTGTGTTAGCTAATGAGGCCAGGGGGTTAACTTACTTTGTCAACAAGGATTTTATTTTTGTTGATCATTTTGATGAATGAGCAATTCAAAAAGAAAAACATTCATCATGGTTATGTTGATGTGTATCATCTCTCTACATAAGCACTGTATCAATGAGGGGTTAACATTAGCATGTAGTTCAAAGCATAGTATAAAAAAATACAGGCTTACAGAGCTGCCTGTATTTTTAGACTCTTGAAGCCAGATTTACCAAGAAAATGGCATTGTTCGTATGCGCTGTGAATTTCACTGACTTTGCGTCTACAGTGTATCTGCATTCAGCACCTGAATAACTCAGAATATTATGCCATCAAATGCTGGACTAAGATTAGAACTGTACTTCAAGATACACTCTGCAAGGGAATGAGAATATTCAGCAGTAGAAACTCTACTTCAACCTGTTCGAGTCAATTAATATGTTCTCTATTGAAATGTAATTTTTTTTTTTTTCTGTACTACTGAAGGATTTGTATTGGGGCAGTACCAATACATGTTTCATTGTTGGCTTTAACATTACTTACTTCCTTTAAGAATTTGAGCTTGAGTATTGCAAATTGTGCAGTGGTATAGATGCTACTGCTGCAGACCCATCATAACTGACGTGTGTGTGTGGTGTGACAGCGTTCTGCCTTGGCTGGGCCTGCTGTATGTTTCCCACTATTTGCCCCTCTTTGTGTTACCATGCAGGTTCCTGGTAGGTGGAGTTAATCTCCTCTGGAGTATTGAAGAACTGGCTGTCTCAGTCTTTGCTTCCTCTCAATCCAGCCAGCATCATTTTATTTGTTCGGCTGGCCCCAGCCTGATTATTTTAAGCTTTTCACTACACAACACCATATACCTAATATTCAACAGTCATCTAACTGCAGACACACTGATCACACTAACACACCTCAAAGTTAATTATAGTTTGTCTTTTTTTGTGTATCATTTGGTAAATTATGGTTAAAGCTGTTACTCTTCTGTTACTTGTCGTGGCTCATTTGCTGGATCATGGCCTATTTAGGGTCTTGTCCTGTCCTTTATACAACCAATAAGTCATTGAATTTGGCTGGGACTTGTAAAATTGTTTAAATAAATTCTACCAAGTTCACTATAAGAGTATTGTCTCAAGCATATAAATTGGAGGCCCTGAATGGATGGTTTAGTATGCTTATTGCCAGTTGAGAGACAGTAATTTGTTTTGCTAGATTAGTAATAATTTGTAACTTTGTGGTTTTGATAGAGCGCTACTGGGTTTCGGATAAGTGTCACCAGGTGTTTGAATGTAAAATCCCCTGGTAGGTCTAGCAGTGCTGCCCATTTGGGGGTTTACCTGCTATTGGCACTTAGGGTTCATTCGTCAACATAATTTGTCAACATAATCAGTGACGTCAACTACAAAAATTAGTCAACGTTGGGCGCCTGGGTGGCTTAGTGTTGAAAGCCGGCGACCATGTACAAATGCCGGCCAGTCGCCAGTTTGCCCGCATGCCTTCCCCTGTATCTTTCCCCCATTTCCTGTCTCACTCCACTGACGATAAAAAAAAAAAAGCCGCTGTGGCAAAAATGCAAAAAAAAGGTCAACATGGAATTTTAATGTCAACGTGTCATATTCTAAAACCACGTACAAGATTTTTGTAATGGCAGTACACTACAAGAAGCTATGGGGCATTATTGCCTCCATTGTCTGCCAATAACAACAGTACTAACAAAGAAGAAAGTAATGTGAACAACATAACGATGGTGGAACAGAGGAGGGTGGAGAACATGAAATTAAATCGAGACAGATTGTCAAAGGTGTGGAAGCATTTCACAGAAAGAAAAAAAAAAGTTGAATGCAGACTGCAAAGCAGAGTTTTCTTTCCACGGCAGCATGACTGCAATACCTGAACGTTTTGAACGCTGGCAACCTGGAGCTGTGACGTCAGCTCTGGATGGGTACATTTTAGAGAGTTAGTGCGTCGCGTTGATACCCTGTTAATGTTTGTACAGTGATGTTTTTGTTAGTTTACCTGTCAGAAACAAGGTCTCATGGATGATGTTTGCTAAGCGGCACCATTTCAGTTATGTTAGCTAAGTGAAGGACAATAGGAGCAGCTACCTTGTCTCCTATTTTTTTTCTCACATTCATATTAGCGTTCATTCTGAATGAACTGAATTGTCTGTAAACTTTTCAGTTGTTTTGAAAAAAAATTTCCATCCATCTATCCATTTTCTTCTGCTTACGGGGCTGGGTTGCGGGGGCAGCAACCTAAGCAGAGAAGCCCAGACTTTCCTCTCTCCAGCCACCTCCACCAGCTCATCCGGAGGGACCCCAAGGCATTCCCAGGCCAGCCGAAAGATGTAATCTCTCCAGCGTGTCCTGGGTCTACCCCAGGGCTTCCTCCCTTTAGGACATGCCCGGAACACCTCACTTAAGAGGCGCCCAGGAGGCATCCTAGTCACATGCCCGAGCCACCTCAACTGGCTCCTTTTGATGTGGAGGAGCAGCAGTGGCTCTACTTTGAGCCCCTCCCGAAAGGGTGAGTAGTGCAGTCAATCTCTAAGGGAGAGGCCAGCCACCCTTCAGAGGAAGCTCATTTCTGCCGCTTGTATTCGCGATCTTACAGGAGGGTGGGCCCATGTTGTCTCTTCAGGTTGTGCCCAGCCGGGCACCACAGGCTAATGCCTGGCCACCAGACGCGCTCCCTTGAGTTCCCTCCCCAGGCCTGGCTCCAGGGTGGGGCCCCGGTAACCCTATCCCGGGCAGGGTAAACAGTTGCCTTGTTGACATTTCCATAGGGGTCTTCTGAATCGCTCTTTGGTCCTGGGTGAGGGGCCAGACAATTTGCCATAGGAGACCCTACCAGGGGGACAAGCCCTTGGACAACATAGCTCCTGCCTCCTCCTGGGACACACAAACCCCTCCACCACAATAAGGTGGCGATTCACAGAGGAGTTTGGAAAAAACAAAACAAGGCTTACAGCCATACAACCCTGAACATGCCCGATCTCGTCTGATCTTGAAAAAAATCTTTTTGACTTAATTTGAAGCCTTATTTGAACTTTTGGGCAAAGGCCATTTTTATTTACTTTTTTGCACATTATATTTTCATTTAAAAATAAAAATTGCATTCACTTTAATGTGCATTATTTATTTGAGATATATATAATTAGTGATGGTCATATTAATGTTAAAAATACATTTGATTATTTTCAAACTTGTATTTTTATGGGTCATTATTTTAATTGCGAGAAGAGACAACAAGGTGATATTTATAGGTGGGCAGGCTTGAACAGGTGAGGTAAGATTGAAATAATCATCGACTAATCAAAAAAATAATTGACAGATTAGTCGACCTCAATCTTTAGTTGCAGCCCTATTGGTACTACATGAAGACTAGTTTGAGTTAGTGTCAGGCTAGACTTTATAAGCAGGTTTAGAGGCGATTTGTACTATTTTGTGGGTTATTTAGACCCTGGAAGCACCCCGTTGCACTTGTTTTGGTTCATGTAGAAGAGTTGAGTTCACTGTCTGCTTTGTGCTACAAAAAATGGTTGAAATAGCTAATTTTATTAAGGCCCCATTGGAAGAGGTTTTAAATCGGTGTACTAAAGAACCACTATTAAAAATAGCAGATAGTAAGGTTGAGATTTCTGATGTTTTGTGTACTCCAATGTTTATTTCAGGTGGGTCCTTGCCATGTTGGAGTGAGGGCTGTCTTTCAGCAAGCTAATGACTTGGATTTTGATAATCCAGGAAGCTTTTTTTCCCCAAGAAATTTAACTCTTTAGTTCAATTACTCATCTACAGAAAAAATAAGCCTTTGCAGTGACATGGGTGATAAAGCTTTTTGATGTTTTATGTAAGTTTTGGGGTTGTGCCAGTGATGGCTTATGCTGACCACAATGCCTTGACATTTATCAGCTCTCTGCAGTGTCCCAGCCAGAGATGTGTGAGATACTGTTGAAACTGTCTTGGTTAGATACCACATTGTCTAATCTAAGGTTCAGATGTTGTGGTGGGGATAGGGATGGGAATTGATAAGGCTTTATTGATGCCAGTGCCATTATTGAATCTGCTTACTGATCCAGTTCTTTATCGAGTCTCTTATTGATTCTTGACCCAGTTCTATATGAGGAAACAAGTATAACTACACAGATTTTCAGTATCAGTACAACTGCTTTATTATCTGAAATCCCAAACAGACTAAACTGCCTAATGTTGGATGTAGCCTCAGTCTCTCAGTCAATATCTAGAATGGAGGAACTGGGAGAATATTTGCATGGCATTCATTTTCATTCAGGCTTGCTTAGTCAAACAATAGTGTTAAGTATCTGTACAGACGAGCTGCTCTGTTGGGAAACGGTAGCGGTACATTTATGGTGCACGTACATAATGTCAAATACATGACACTCCCGGAAGTGAATCCCATGTTGCGTATAAAGATGTTTCAGCATGTTGCTGGTGTTTCCACCCCACTGGAAATGTTATGTTATGGATATTACAACTAGCACTGTAATAATCTTCCTTTATGAAAAATGCTTTGGACCGCTTCATACTCTCTGCTATGACTCCTTTTTTTTATGGCAAGACCAGATGCGCCTGCATGACATTGTTGATCTACAGTCAGTGTGTATTGCCAGCGCCTGCAGGCATTGATAAAAGGAATTGATAAGCTCAGACACATACGATAACGATGCTTTGGAAAATTTGGAACCAGTTATCAAGTGTCTCATGGTGGTGGACACATTATCTAGAGCTCCTTACAGCTACTATTGGCAAATGTATATGCATGTTGCCTTCTTGCTTCCATCCTTGTCTTGCTTAATTTGCTTCATTTTGGTACCGTGTTGCAGAGGGTGTGGTGGCAGAGTTGAAACAATGCTGGCTGTCAATCATCAGGTTAGTTTTGTTGTGGATATTCAGGTAATTTCTTATTTACATTAGCTGGAAAGACAGAAGTAATGTTGAAATGTTTATTAATGTAGGTGTATCTCCTATTGTATTCAATTTGAGATTGGTCTGTTATGACCCCATTCTTATTGAGGTGACAGTTTGCTGCCTTGGCTAGGCCTGCTGTATGCTTCCCTGTGTTTTTCCCTCTTTATTTCCTTGTAGGTTCCTGGTAGATGGAGTTAATCAATTCAACTACGAGTACCCAGCCAGTCTCAGTGGAGCATTTAAGAACTGTCTGTCTGTCTGTCTTTGTTCCCTCTCTCCGTCAACCCAGCATCATGATGTTTGTTTAGTTGGCTTCATCTTGATTGTCGTAGGTTTTACATTACACAGCACCGTACACCTAACATTCAACACTCCAACTGCTGACACGCCTCATAAAGTTAATTATGTTTTCTGCCTCTTTTAGTTAATACATTTCTAGATATTGGTGAAAGCTATGTCATGGCTCATGTGCTGGACCCCGGCAGTGGTTAGAAATACACTCTGTTACACCTGTAAACATACAGAGTTTGTACATTATACGCCTGTCTTGACATCTTTAACAGGCCTTTTGTATATGTTTTACCCCCCCCCCCTTTTTTTTTTTTTATTTAGTCTGAGATAATGCTGAAAATGAATTCGGCAGCTGAGGGAGGACATGCCCACCTCCACTCTCCCAGCTCATATTTAAATACTAATTGTTAGAAAACCTCTCTGGTGTATGCTGCTTGGCCCTACTATCTGCCTCCTCCACTTTCATTCTTTTCTCTGCATGTGACTGTTATCTTAAGTGTGGCATTGTGTTGGACTATAAGCATTTAAATCACTTGCATGTTTTGGCAACTACCTTTAGAGCTCACCTATCAAAGGCTGTTTATTCCTGTTAATGTTAATTTCAGAACATGGTGAGTGGTTATGGTCACAGCTGCATTAAACCCTTTGTCAAAACTTTCCAGTCATCGGTTCCTAGGAGAGCAAACAGTAACTGATGTCAGGTCCCCTTTAATATCCATTTAGCTGGGAAAGTGAATATTCACAAATCGACTGTGTGAAATGGAACACATTATGCTTTTTCTTGTGAATTTTATGTCTGTATATCTTCATATTAACAATCAAGCTTCTGGTGGAACACAGAAATTTTCATTTTGTATTAAATACTGTCATTTTCACCTAAAGCTGAATTTAGTATAGAGACGAGAGGTTGTGCATACAGTTGTAGAAACGCGACCCAGGCAAACGGCGTATTTTATTTTTATCAATCCATTTTCTTCTTGGAGTATATCCCAGCTGTCACAGGGTGAAAGGCAGGGTACACCCTGGACAGGTTGCCAGTTTAACACAGAGATACAGACAACCATTCACACTCACATTCACACCTACTGGAATCACCGGTTAACCTAATCCCATGTGTGTCTTTTGACTGTCGGAGGAAGTTGGAGGGCCCAGAGAGAACCCACGCAAACACCGGGAGAACAGGGAGGCGATGCAAAGTCCATGCAGAAAGGCCCAGCCAACAGGTGGATTCTTGCTGTGAGGCAACAGTGCTAACCACTACACCACCATGCTGCAAGGCCTCCAAGAAAGTTCTGGGTTCAAATCCACCGCTGGGGCCTTTCTGTTAGTGGGAGCTGGTGACTCTAAATTGTCCATAGGTGTGAATGTGAGTGAGAATGGTTGTCTGTCTCTGTGTCATTGACATGACATTTAAACAATACTCAGTTGGGGCCCAAAGTGTGCCAATAAAACACCCCCTACCCCATACCATTAAACCACCATTGATACAAAGCAGGATGTATCCATGCTTTTATATGGTTTATGTCAAATTCTGAATCTACCATCCAAATGCTACAGCAGAAATTGAGACTCATCAGCTCAGGTAATATTATTTCCAATCTTCTGTTGTCCAATTCTGGAGAGCCTGTTAACTGTAGCCTCAGGACAGTTTACAGTTTTTAGCTGACCGGACAAACTAGTCTGGCCATTCTCTGGCATCAGCAAAGCATTTTCACCCAGAGAACTGCTATTCACTGGATATTTTCTCTTTTTTGGATCATTGTCTGTAAACTCTAGAGGTGGTTGTGTGGGAAAATCTCAATAGTTCAGCAGCTTCTGAAATACTCAGATGAGCCTGTCTGGCACCAGCAACTGTGCTACATTCAGAGTCACTCAAATCACCTTTCATTCTCATTCTGATGCTTGGATCTAGTGATAGAACTCATCAGTAAAGTGTCTGCTGAGGCCAAAGTTCATTTTTCTATAGACTTCTATTCAAATAGACTCCTTTTTTTTTGCAGAGGAGTTGCCCTCTGCTGGCCAGTGACTCTGACATTGTCTTACATCATGGTATACAGGATAATGCCTGTGATGGCTATTACATTTTTGGTTATTACATGTAAAATGATCACTTAGAGGGTGGCAGCGAGAGCAAGAAGATTGTGGGTTGCAACCTTGGGTTGGATAAAGCAGTCAAGAAGATGGATGGATGATCACTTAAAGGGAGAATTAGAAGCAACTGAATGTCTTTTTTTTCCCCCCATATGATGCACAGACTCCATCTGGGTGCAGCCTTCTATCTCTTGCTGAAGAGAATAGAAGGGAAAAGAGAGCTGTGTATGGGGTGTGCAAGCAAGACTTCACAAAGCAGTGCTGTCTATCAATCTATTTTTTCTTTTTTTGGGGGGGGGGGGTATTGGTGCTATTTTAGAAAAAGTCTCACTAAAAGAATATGAAAAGTCACTAAATGTAGTGACAATATCGCTAAGCTGGCAATGTTGAGAAGAACTGAAGTGTGGTGAGCACTGGCATGTAAGCTTGAGATGGTATATATTTTTTGTGTAATCTAAATTTCCCAAATTTGAAAGCCAAAGATCAACTTGAACGATTATCTAAAAATAGTTCAATTCAGGCACAGCAGTATTGTAACTGCAGCAGCGCAAAAGAGTCTGCTTTTCTGGTTGAGTTGTAGTCTTTATCAACTTATTAACCTTAGTAACTGATTAGGATTTGTTAGGTAAGTTTAAAAAAAGTCACTGAGAATTGTTAAAGCCATTTCTAGAGCTTGATCATCTTTCTGACTCTTCAAAACTTGTGGTAACATCCAATGACCACTGGCTTCTCAGAGCAAAAAACAGAATCTGAAATTGAAGCTCAATGATGCCTACAAATCAGGGGAAGGCTATAAAAAGATGTGTCTCTAGCTTGCAATTTCTACTGTCTGCCATGTAATTCAGAAAGGGGAGCTAAGGAGAACTGACTATCAAGACAAGATCTAGAGAGCAAAGAAAGTTCTGATAAACCTGCATGTCTGCTTGGAGGAAAACAAAAAAAAACGGGGGGGTGGGGGGGCACATGAGGCTCTAGCAAGGTTTATTTGATACAATGGAGGTGTGTCACATCAAAGCAGAAGCGGGGTTTATATGGAAAAGACATCAGAAGACCTTGACACAGAAGTCATTGTCTGAAATATTCAACGCAACAGCTGGATAAGCCAAAATAATTTTGGAATCAAGTGCCCTGGAGAGGTGGATTAGAAAGACTAGCAACTGTTGAATCTCAGCTCTTTGTTTTGAGAAAACTGTAGCAGCAGTTATTAAAAAGAACACCTTGCCAACTGTTAGCACAGGGTTGGAAATTCTGCTTTAATGCTGTGTGCCAGTCAAAGGAAACTGAACCTACAGAGGAAAATAGGTTCCACTAAATATTACCAAATATTACATGTAAATTTCATGTAGACAGTCAAGACAAGAAAACTGAAAAGAGGCTTTTCATGTCAGTGATCCAGAGCTTTAAAAATGACCCTCACTGTCAGCTGACTGTAAGATTATTGAAAATCTGTTGATTGATCTTAAACATGCTTTGCGACTAAGGCAGCCTCAGTATTTCAAAACTTAAGACAGGATGCAAAAACTCTTAAACATTCCTCATAACTGTGCAGCCATTTGTTTTATGCATTTAAAGACATTTTTAAAATCTGAAGTGTGGAGATTGTATCCACTACTTTTTAGAAATCAACAAAATATAAAATTTGACAAGTGTGCCCCATTTTTGCATACAGCTTATATGGTTATAGTTTCAATATGTTTCACAAGACATGGTGCAGTAGCAGCACAAGATGTGTGAATGTCATATGCGCCGTGGCTTCTCAGCAAGAATGTCCTGGATTCGACACCAGCCGGCTGGGGCCTTTCTCTGTGGAGTTTGCAAGTTCTCCATGTGCCTGCGTGGGTTCTTTCTGGCTTACACATGCATGTTAAGTTAATCAGTGATTCTAAATTGGCTGTAGGTATGAATGTGAGCATGAATGGTTGTCTGTCTACATGCATTAGCTGTGCTTCAGGCTGGCAGCCTGTCCAGGGTGTACCCCGCCTCTCACCTTATGCCAGCTGGGATAGACTCCAGCCCAACTATAACCCTGAATTGGACAAGATGGATCAATGGATGGATAACAGGTGCTACTGGGATATTCTGACCAGAATGAGAATAAAAACTAGTGTCACCACCTTCAGTTGACAGAAATATAGACTCAGTCCTTTTTAATGATTAACCATACATTTTTATTAATAGTTGAACCATCCAAATAAGTGGTACATCTAGAAAGGTTATACTTTAATCCAACTTGTAAGTGATTAATAATGACTGAAATTTGTCAAACTAAATGGAGAAACAAGTGAAAATATTGCTACTTAAATGATGTTGTTATTATTAGATTACAACTTGACTTATAACACTGATAAAATAACAATAGAGAAGCGTGTACACGTGCGCGTGGGTATGTGTTTGTGCATGCAAGTCAGGAGGGAGTAGGAATGGTGGTGCACAGACCTGTGGATGTGGGGGGTCGGTGTAAGTGTAGAGGTAAGCAGACAAAGGATTTTTAAGGCTCAGTGGGATCTTTGAATTCCCTGAGTCTCTGAGATGTAAATTTGGGCTAGCTTTCCTCTAACACGGGCTGAAATTCAGAAGTGAGGATATGTATGAGAGAGAGAGAGGAAAATAACAGAAAACTTTCTCAAGTGTTGGTTTGAAATTCAACAATAGTCTGTAAACAAACACAGTAAGCATCAGCATGAAAATGCAATTACATTTTCATCTTTGAAAACAGTCCTTTAGAAAAGGCCCAGACATCAGCTTCACTTGTTAATGAGCTCTGTCTTGCATCAAGTTGACCCAGTGGTGTAGCTGCGTGTGCAGATGTCAGATAGGTCTGGTTCTGGGGCTCTCATCAGGTCAGTGTGTGTGCGGCTATTAATGGAGAGTCATGGTGAAATAAAAGAAAATTGAGTAATTTCTTTCATTCTTTTAAATCAAGTGTATGGCTTGCACTGGTGATTGAACAGCGTTAACTTTTAAGTACTAGAACAAAATCACATTATCCTTTTGCTAAATGTTGACATTGCCAAGGCAAGAAAACAAACTCCCTTGGTTCTTCTTGCAGGCTGAGTGTTCTTTTGCTGGTGGCAGGCAAAACATGGAGCAATCAGGAATTTGATTCTTGTCCGTTGAACAGATCATGAGGTTCTGGTTACTGTATGTAGAATCCATGCGTGACATTCAGGTAGAGGTGTTAAAATCCCTGTGTAATGCAACTTTGTGTTACATTACATCGAACATCAAGTTGTTTCCTCCTCCTATGTTGGCTTTGTTGTTCATTTGTAGAGATAAAATTATTCACCAAAAGCAACTCTAAGCTCAGAGTGGCAACCTCTGTACACACGCTCAGTTTATGGAAATGTTCGTTTTCAAGGCCAATCAGTGGAGTTCTACTACACACACAGTAACATTTAAGAACATTTTCAAAATTCTTGAAGGATTTGGTTTGTGAGACAATGGATGTCTCTTTGCTTGAGGTGGGAGATGATTGAGAAGATTTTGATCTTACGTAGACATCATGATTCATGATGTATATTACCCCTTATGTTATATTTTACTGTAGTCTGTAGCTAACTCCAACAGAATATGCTTATGCGGAAATTGCTAATTATTGTATCGTATCTGTGTAAAGACTTCTATTTGACATTCACCTTTTCCTGGGGGGAAATGGCTTTTAAGCTTCTAAATTATCCACTATGGTTCATGAACCAGCAAGTTGCTAACTTTTTCTGTCTTTTGGTGCTAAACACATAGCATGCAGTCACTTTAATGGGGCTTCTATGCTGACAGCCACACTGATTGCATGGGCCGAAAATAACTTTGTGAGAATAGCATGACAATCAAAACAATAACGTTTCTTCTGGCTGTAAAACACACAGATAAACAAACCAACAAATATTAAGTTACCCAGTCTGCATTACCTAAACAGGTTTTAAGTAAGTTATGTAACCAAGTTATTCAAAATATTTATTTTGGATAACTTGAAACTAAAAAGGGCCAGACACTTTTGCAGTGACAGACATTTAAAATTAGATTATGAATTACACATTAGGGATGGCACGATACCACTTTTTCATGTCCGATACCGATACCGATCTTTTGCATTTGGGTATCTGCCGATACC